>JBCNJP010000025.1:190115-240722 GCA_039602395.1 Deinandra increscens subsp. villosa | reverse complement strand
TCTGTTGCTATCAGTGATTATCCAGATCCGTGACATTCTCGATATCATTGATCGAGCACCGTTTCATTAGAGTTGTGACCTTATGGAGTGACAATTACTCTTTATGGTATTATTATGATGTATTCGAAACTTGTATTATTGGTGAATCTGTTTTTATCACCGGACAAATGTTTATGTTGGTCTGAACAATTGTGGACAAGGATTGATTATGTTGTAACATGTACCTTTATTTATCAACTCTGGTGTACTTTGTAATGTAATGTGTTGCTATGCTATGTTATATTGTGGTGATTGTTATGGATTTTGGCATGTCATGTTTGGTTGCATTCACTTATACTATGTGTGATGTCTTACTTTATTTTATCTTATACAATTTAAAGTAGAATGTCAAGACGCACGAACCGTGATAGTGACCCTCTCGGAACCCCAACCCTGGACGCCGCAGCTATCGAACCCCTGATTAATGAACGTATAGCTTATGTACTTGTGACCACCGAAGCAGATCGAGCTTCTGCCTCAAACGGAAGGAGATCAGGATCCCCTGGTGGTAAGACTAAAGACTTTTCTTCTACGACCAGAAGATTTATGACTACAATTGTACGAATTGTATTCAAGTTTTTGAGTAACTTACAGGTGTCCGAGAATGCTCTTACAAGGATTTTATGAATTGCAAGCCCTTACACTTCAAGGGTACTGAAGGAGCAGTTGGACTCATTCGTTGGTTTGAAAATATGGAATCTGTGTTCCGTATGTGTAACTGTCCCGATGGTTACAAGGTCAAGTACGCCACTAGCGTTTTTGGTGAAGGAGTTCTAATTTGGTGGAACTCGCATGCTGAAGCCCTCGGACAGGACCAGGCTTACGCCATGGCTTGGAACGAACTGAAACAAAGCCGGCCATTGACCGCCTTGACGCAAAAGGACAAGAAATTCGTTTGGGATCACAAAGCCGGACAAGCTTTTCAGACACTGAAGCAAAAGCTGTGTAACGCACCCATACTCTCCTTACCAGAAGGATGTGAAGATTTCTGTGTTTACTGTGATGCCTCACACCAAGGTTTAGGCTGTGTGCTAATGCAACGAGACAAAGTCATTGCTTACGCTTCACGACAGCTAAAAGTTCACGAGAAGAACTATACTACTCACGATTTGGAACTTGGAGCTGTTGTCTTCGCCCTTAAGATTTGGAGACACTATCTCTACGGTACTGAATGCAAAGTTTATACCGACCACAAGAGACTTCAACACATCTTAGACCAGAAGGAGTTGAATATGAGAAAACGCCGATGGATTGAACTGCTCAGCGATTATGACTGTAAAATCCTGTACCATCCTGGAAAGGCTAACATCGTTGCTGATGCCTTGAGCAAGAAGGAACGTGTCAAACCCTTCGTGTCAAATCTCTTGCCATGACCATTCACACCGGTCTCGCCACTCAGGTTTTAGCAACGCAAGCTGAAGCTTTGAAAGACGAAAACATCCAAGACGAAAGTCTCCGTGGCATGGATCAACACCTTGAAACAAAGCCTGACGGATTACGGTACTTCATTAATCGTCTGTGGATACCCGTCTACGGAGATCTCAGGAGCCTAGTCCTTGATGAAGCTCATAAAACCCGATATTCCATTCACCCCGGAGCCGATAAGATGTACCACAACCTACGTATGTTGTATTGGTGTCCGAACATGAAAGCTGAAATCGCTAAGTGCATTGGTAAATGCTTAACTTGCGCCAAAGTTAAGGCCGAGCATCAGAAAGCTTCCGGTTTGCTCGTCCAACCCATCATCCCCGAGTGGAAGTGGGAATGCATTGCCATGGACTTTATCACCAAGTTACCCAAGAGCCGCAAGGGTAACGATTCCATTTGGGTAATTGTCGATCGTTTGACAAAAACTGCTCATTTCCACGCCATGAAGGAGAAAGATTCCGTAGAATAGTTAACAAGGATGTACATGAAGGAAATATTCTCTCGACATTGAGCCCCGATTTCTATCATATCCGACAGACATGGTCGTTTTACCTCTCATTTCTGGAAATTCCTGAACAAGGCCATCGGTACTCGCCTTGATATGAGTATTGCCTATCATCCGCAAACTGATGGTCAAAGCGAACGAACGATTCAAACTCTCGAAGATATGTTGCGTGCCTACGTCATCGATTTTGGTAACAACTGGGATGAACATCTGCCATTGTGCGAATTCTCGTACAACAACAGTTATCACACTAGCATCCAGTGTGCACCTTTCGAGGCACTGTACGGAAGGAAGTGCCGATCACCTATCTGTTAGTTCGAAGTTGGTGACAGCCAACTGACAGGCCCAGAAGTTGTGATAGAAACAACCGAAAGAATCACACAAATTCGAGACCGCTTGAAAGCCGCCCGCGATCGCCAGAAGAGTTATGCAGATAACCGTCGTAAACCCTTATCCTTTGCGAAAGGCTACAAAGTATTGCTGAAAGTATCCCCGTGGAAAGGCGTCATACGTTTTGGCAAACGTGGCAAGTAAAATCCTCGCTACATTGGTCCATTTGAAATCGTTGAAACAATAGGACCCGTCGCGTACCGACTACTTCTACCACCCAAGCTTAGTAACGTTCACGATGTGTTTCATGTCAGTAATCTGAAGAAGTGCCTTGCCGAAGAAGACCTTATCGTTCCCCTCGATGAGATACACTTGGATGAATCCCTACAATCCGTTGAAGAACCAGCCGATATCGTCGATCGCGCAATCAAAAATTAAGGCATAGACGTATACCTCTCGTTAAAATTCGTTGGAACTCCCGCGCGTGGTTCTGAATTTACATGGGATTTCGCGCCAAGTATCCCCATCTCTTTCCTGAAGCAGCCGCTTAGCCATGATGACAAGCTGTATTTCGGGGCGAAATTCTCCCAACTAGGGGAGGATGTAACAACCCGTAAGTTTCCAAGGACTTAAACCGATAATATATACTTATGTGTTAACTGTGTTACGTAACTGTTTACTTGCAACGTGCCAATTTTATCATAATTACATTCATTCACAGTATGAATATATCCTTGACGTAGCCTTAGTTCATGTTGAAAACGATACATGAACATGATGTCTTCTTTGCACGAAATGGTCGCTGGAACTTCAATATTTATAAAGCGACTAACCAAATTCGTTTATCAAAATTACCAAACTATGAGTTAGACTCCATACATAATCCCACCAACTTGGGGATTTATCATTATTATCATTTATCATATTACGTTCCTTTTAAACGTAAACCTTGATCAACCTCTTATCAATTTATGACACACATATTTCACTTATGACTTTTACAAACAATTTCATAGCAAGTAACAATGTGTTTAGACAACGACAACAAAACGAGACTTGTGATCCAATCCCTTAGTTAACATCGACTTATTTTATGTCCAAAACAATTAATAAGGCTTTATTAACGTTCACGACGAATGTATTTTTACATGCATGCAATATATAAATACATGCAACGTAAATTTTCATATTATTAACCCTCAAGTATTTTCATTCCAAACCGAGTCATTTTTGTTATTATTTTACGCCGTCGTGAATAAATATTTTATAAAACCTTCAAACTCGATCCAACTCACTTATTTTTCTCATTCACTCGACCCGTCACCTTTCCCCTTCTCCCTTCCCCTTCTCATCGCGAACCGGCCGGCCACGGGAATTGAACCCGTGACCCCTCCTCCCTTCGGTTCCCAACTGAAAACCAACCACCACCATCCCATTTTAAATAAACTAGTTAGTCACTTGTACCTTGTTTGACCTCCTAGATCCCCTTCACATCAAATATAAACAACTCTCTTGCACCCTACAACCCCTTTTACAACCATAGCCTAAGGTTGTCTCCTATGACAACAATTCTATTACCCAATGTATAATATTTTCCCTCCACTTCACACCCCTCTTTCCCTCTCTAGTTGCAGCCACAAACACACAAGAATATCACAAGGCTTAGCTCCCCTTGACCCTCCTTGGAGCTCTTGTGAACCGGCCAAACAAAGGGCTCGAACCCGAGTCCCTTCTTTCCTCTTTTCGGCCCATACACAACACACACACATATTAATACTAAGACTTTTATTAGCCCTCATACTACTAAATATTTATCAAACATAACAAGACCCAAACATTCTCTCTTTCTTTCCCTCTCTTCTCTAACCCGTCACTCTCTCTCTCTCTCTCGGTTACCACAAATAACCAAACACTCCCTTTTCTCAAATACTTCTATACTTAATCACCTTTAAGAAACCTAGTCTCATTTACAACACAAACACTTGGAGAAATCCTCTCTTACTCCCTCCTCTCTCTCCAAAACTGTAAGTCTCTCTCCAAAACTGTAAGTCTCTCTCTCTACTCTCTCTCTAGATTTTCTACTCAAGCACTCATGTTCTTGATGATTCATGGTGCTAGGAAGCAAGAACACTCAAGAACAACCATCATCATCATCATTTTCGGTCATCATCATCTCCTAACAAGGTTTCATCTTCACTTCTTCTAGTAAAATCTTGTTCTAGCAAGAATACTCAGTCTCCTTTCATGACTAGAACACTCCATTAGCAAGTCTTGACTCACATTCTAAACATCATTTTACCCCATAAAAGCTTACTTACATGTATTTACCTAAAAGGAACTCATGATAGTCTTTCCCTTGAAATATTATGCTCAAAACTTAGTTTGGTTGGACTTTTACACAAGTATTTGTTTAGTTTGCATTTTTAGACAATAACTTTGTAAATATTATGTGTTGATCTTGTAACTTTGGACCCCTTGATGCCTATGAAACGTTTTTAAACTCTTATTATAGTCAAAATATGATATCTTGGACTTTAGAAAGAACACTAGTGCTTAAACTCACCATAGCAAACTTTTACCACTAGTACAAATATTACATACGGTCACACTTTTCACGTTTCGGCCCTGTGACACTTTCGATTAAAAGTGTGACCATAGGTTAATTTTAATTTTCTAGACATGTTTCGGTGACATTTTAGATCATTTTGTGTGACCATTGCAAGCCCCATCAGTTAATATGGTCACACTTTTACATTACACGTGTGACAATTACGAGTCACATTTCGAACAATGTGACCAAATGTCACCACTTGTGACTTTTTTCTAACAATATGTACGAGTGACTATAGATATGTATATGGTCACATGAAGCAATTGTTTATGTAATTAAATGTGGCTAAACGTAATATACATTGACACGTTAATTTTGAGTGTGACAGTAAGTTAAACATATTTTGGTCAAAATAATTATTGGTGTGACTGTAAGTTACCGTTTATTGTCACATTTTCAATTTAGACGTGTGACTAAAGATAAATCATCGTCATAATAAATTGGCAAACATGTGACCATAAGTATAATATGATCATCTTTCATTTTGTTAGGTGTGACTAAAAGTTAACACTAAGAAAAATTTATGACTGTCTAAATATTTTATGGTCACAGTTTTAATTTTGGATGTGTGACTAAAAATGATTCATGGTTACGGTAAATGGGAAAATATGTGACTATAAGTATAATTTGGTCATCTTTAATTTTATGATAATTTGACGTGTGACTAAAGATGAATTATGGTCATGATAAATGAATAAAATATGTGACTATAAGTATAATTTGGTCATCTTTCATGTTATGACAATTTGATGTGTGACTAAAGATGAATTTTAGTCATGATAAAAGGAAAAAAATATGTGATTATAAGTATAATTTGGTCACATTCCTTTTTTTGACAATTTGATGTGCGACTAAAAATGAAATATGTTCATGATAAATGAAAAAACTATGTGACTATAAGTATAATTTGGTCATCTTTCATTTTTTGATAATTTGATGTGTGACTAAATAGGAAATATGGTCATGATAAATGCAAAAACTATGTGACTATAAGTATAATTTGGCCATCTTTTATTTTATGACAATTTGATGTGTGACTAAAGATGAATTTTGGTCACGATAATTGATAAAAATATGTGACTATAAGTACTTGGTCATCTCTCATTTTATTGGACATTTTAATATATATATATATATATATATATATATATATATATATATATATATAGGGTAGGGATCCATGGAAAACCCCACCTTTTTGGAAAACTTGGAAAACCATCTTTTAACCATTGATTTAAAAATTGATGGTTGAGATTAAATGAGGGCAAGATTGTAAAATGTGTCATTTAATGAAGGGCATAATAGACATACCAAAATTTTATTAATAAATGTTTAAATTAATTTTCTCTCTCATATCTCCTATTTCCTAAAATATTTATCTCTCTCTCTCTCTCTCTCATTTAGTTTTAAATTTCCAGGTCAAATATTAGAGAAAAAAAAAACAAACCTATTTTTAAAAAAGAAAAAAAACCGCTGGTAAACAACATGAAACATGTACCAATTTGTTACACCTATCTAACATGAAACATGAAACCTACTTTTACCAGCGTAACGATTGTTACATTGTTGTAACAAATAACATCATGTAACCTTTCCAAAAAAATAAAGATATAATATACTAAACTGAAAAGAGAAACATGAAACATGTACCAATTTGTTACCCCTATGTAACATCTTTACAAGAAACAAAAGATGTAATATAGTAAACTAATCAATGTATACAAATTTTGTTACAATTGTGTAATATATCTTTTACACATGTGTAATATATTATATGTATTACACCTACTTTGTTACATCCATGACTCAGTAAAATCGACAACTTTGTTACACGTATGTAACATAGTCTACTGATTACATACAATGTAACGTAAGAACACTGATATACAATCAACGTATACCAAATTGTTACACCCTTGTAATTGTTGTTCTTGTATACTGTGACCTGATGACCTGATGATGATGAATTGTTGTTACAGTGGTGTAACATATAACATGTGTAGTTGTTGTTACAGCGGTGTAACATATAAATTTTCTTATATACTATGACCTGATGATGATGAATTGTTACATCATTGTAACAATTACGGAATTGATATTCAAACCTTCATGCTGAATTCCGGTAATATCCGAAGATTCCATAACAGCTAATGTGAAGAAGAAACCATGATGGGGATCAAAATTTCAATGTATGAAATTGATTATGGATCGAAATAGGAGTATAATATGGATGATTGATCGAGATTGATGAAGAAATCTATGTGGGGGAAAGAAGATTATGTTTGAACTTGATGAAAAAATGGAGGTCGCAGATGGATGATTATGGAGTTCGATTGTTATGGATTAGGGTTAGAGGAAAAGGAACAAGGTACAGGAAAAAAAATTCCATGATTATAGGATATTAGTTATTATCATTAAATTAAAAATTCTTTACTAAAAATAGAATATGGTAAGTTACAATCTTACCCTTATTATAAAATAAAAATAAAAATCCATGGAATTTTGTGATTGGTTGGATAGGGTTTTCCAGGTTTTCCAAAAAGTAATGGGTTTTCCATTGATCTCCTTCCTATATATATATATATATATATATATATATATAGTGTTGCCACTTGCCAAGATTCGAACTAGCAACCTATCAAAGAAAATCACAAGACTAACCCGCTTGGCTAGCCCCTGAGAACGGAAATTATTTCAAAAACCAAGTATTTAATCTGTTCTGGCCACATTATACTTATGGCTTGTAGGTTCCGGGTTCGAACCCCTGAACCCTATAATTTTTTTTTTTATGTTTTCTATAGTTTGATTTTCGAGCCATTGTGTAGATAAAATCATTTTTCATGAAATTTTAACCATCCCAAGTTGATTAATAAAATGTTAAATTAATACTCATATTTTGCCTTTAAATTAATTAACAACTAAAAATTTATGGATTAACATCTAAAAATTAACAGAGATATATATACAAAAAACAGAGATAAGCAGAAATCATTCATTAATTAAAAATTAAAATTAGTAGATCAATCATAACATTGATGAGTTCATTACAAAATAAAAACTAATTAAAAACTAGCAAAAAGCATCAGCCCTTGTCGCGAATCCTTTCTTCTTATCACGGTTCTTCATGATGATTGGACCGATTTCCTTCAGCCTAGCTTGCAGAAGCTTGTTATGTTGTAGGCGGTTAATATATTCAATAGACATGTATGCCCTTGAAATTGCAGGTTGTACACCATTGAAAAGATAGACGTCTTGATTCTATATTATTTTTCATCATTTTAGCTCTACTATATGGAAACAGAAACATGGCATACCTTAACATCAAGATTAGGAAGTCTATTAATCAAACTCATTTTTTACCCTCTAAAGAGAAGAGAATGTATAATGTGTGTGCATGTGATTTTTTTATAATTTATTGTAAAACATAGAATATAATCGCATTTACAACTTTAATAAATTGCATATATTTCAAAAAATTGAGCAACTAATATGGTATGTTGTGTACATGTACAAAAAGCTTTTTACTCAATTCAGGGCAATTGTCCTACAGCAGCCGCAAAGCTTGCTTGGTATCCAACCGGAGCTCCATCTTCACTTAGATTGATTAACCGATATCATGGCTATACTTAATTTGTTGAATGTGTTATAAAATGTTAGTTTTTGTATGAAAATAGGGTTGTGGATAAACATCACTGCAAACGACTATAATGGGTACCGGGTTGAGATACTATTTCTGAAACTATAATCAAATGACTGAACAACTGGATAATCCATGTGATGTGCATAATGTTCTCATCAAATACAAGTCAGTGATTATTATATGAAGGTCAATTTCATATTAGTATCAATACCACTGCCAATTACATGACTTAGCATTACATAGCTAATATTTAGAAATTTACAAATCTGTCATCTTTCAAGCTAATTAACAAACAGAAAGCTTACTCGGGTTTCACTATAATTAAGCATTTTAGTGTGTAGACTTGAGAAATAGATAGATCAAATAGCAAAAGGAAAGTGTTACTAGATTTTTTATATATAAAGAGTTTATAATTTAGTTCTTTAAATCCTTGTGTCTCTAAAAAGTATGAAATAGTCACACTTCAAACTATTTCTACATCAACGTTTATGAAATGGTCACACATAACAAAATTGTGTGTCTCTAAAACCTAAACAATAGTCACATTAAAATATTAGTTATGTGACCAATTATTAGCAAAACGTCATAGTGAACACGAACATCATGTCACCATTCAGGAACATTTTGTCACTAAAATAATAAGAAGTGTTACTAAAAAGGGTTTATGATGACATTATTCGATAAAATCATTGATCCAGCAAGAAAAATCGGTAGTCTATAGTCACACTTTTTATCTACGGTCACATTTTTTTGTATCATACGGTCACTGAAATTCAATGTCACTGTATGTGACCTAAAATGGCGAGACTTTTGGTCACGGGTGGAACGGAAAAAAAAAGTGTGACTAATCACTTACGGTCACACTTTTCTGGTGTGACCGAAGATCATATTTGTACTAGTGTACATACAAAAGTACACTTTAAAAACCCTAGAAATTGCTTTTTACTATAGATCCGTTTTGACCAGAAAGTTTAGAATTTTAAACAGTAGATAATGATGTTTTAAATGACTATAGAACATGGCCAAAAGATCCCTTAACAAATTAATTGAATTTGGGCACAAACTGGGACTAAAACCGACACCCGACGGGCCCGGAAACACCATTTTTGTAAGGAAACCCAAATCTGGTCCAAATGAACTCATAGGGTTATTTTAAGGGTAAAAAATGTTTAAAAATGCATATGGTGAATTTAGGAACCTAACAGTGACATTTAACGGGCAAACGGGACCAAAACGGCAAAACCAACACAAAATCCACCAAACCGGCAAACTAATGTAAACCAACACCTAAATTAATTATCTACCTATATTGGACAGAAAGTAATCATATTTTATTAAACTTGATTGATTTCTAACTTAAACGGATAAATATCGTGTAATCGGCGGTTACCGCGAAATCTCTTGGTTTTCGACTAACTAGTCAAAATAATAAATTTTCATATGAAAACCCACATTTTGACTTAATATTTATTTCTACAAATATTTACCATCTTTAAATATTATTTGGGAATTTAATATATTTTATTTAATATATAATTTACATTTTACCAAAACACATAACCGGATACATTCACTTTGACCTTTCAAATCACTTAACCCTAAGGCTACCATGACGTCAAGACTTGACCTACCTAATTGGAGTGACATTAATGTCAACCCAATTACTTATTATTATTACATGTCTTATAATTATTTGGGCTTGCACTTTCCGTTGATCATATTACCGACTACCGTTTCTGAATCATGTGAGTTTTCACGGCCCCTTTTTCCTTTAACCATTTTATCTTTGGGGGAAAATTCATACATACGTTTTTCCATGTTAGACAATTAGACCTTGTTATCATAACTATTTCATGTGCTTTTCCATTGTCCACACTTGTTATCTCATGTTCATTCATGCTATAACTCAAACCCCACTATTAACTGAATCCGATTAATTATCATTTGCAAACGGTAACGTTTGAATAGATCTATTGGGTTAACGCCCCGGCTCTGATTGGTAGCTCCAATCGTGACTCCGTCATTTGTCAAAGAGTACAAATTGTTATGTCATATCTATGCGGTACCAACCGGACAAAAGGTACCAAGAGTGGGTAAACAGTCAGTTTCGGTATACAGGGTACATGGTAACATTATCAACTAGTCTTATCAGATATTGTCAATTATTAACATGAACTGATTTCAATTACTATTTTCATTCAACCTTTAACTGCTAGCACATTAAACCTGTGAAACTCACCAACAATTATTTGTTGACCGTTTTCTCGTATGAATTCTCAGGTACTTGAACTTAATTGTTGTGCATGCATCGGACCTGCTTGCTTGATCCCTGCCTTTGCATCTTAGGACTTTTCATATGTTTCTGAAGGATGGTTTAGCCTTTGGAGATTTTCCTGACATAACACCTGATGGTTTCATATCCTATAAATCTTTTGAAAACTTATGTGTTGTAAACTTAAAACTATTTACTTTCTCATTACAATTAATTTGTTGCGTAATGATATTGGAAAATCTCCTATTTACTCCAACAATTTAACAATTTCCAAAACGGCTCTAGTTGTTGAACCATCCAGAGTATGTTCGTAACCTTGACTATGATAACCTTTTTCGCATCCCGACACAAATCTTACAGGGTGTGACAGGAAACAATACCAAGAGGAATCCGGAGTAGCAAAGTGGTATCTCAAAGAGGAATCTCTCCTAGAGGCCTATCTATCACTGGATTCCCGGACTCAAATGGATATTTTCTTCCTTCATCAGGAAGACAAACATCTCTTCATTTATATATATCCCTTCAAATGGAAGAAAAGTTCAGAGTCTCAAACATTCCTGACCCTCACGAAGAACAAGCTAGATGAACTGGCACAAATATCTGTACCTGTCTCAAATTATCTGTATAAATTTTGTGATCAATAAATCCTTCCTATTTTTTGTCAAAAATAGCGGGAAATCACTTGATTAATGAGACAAGTACCTGTCTCAAAATATCTCTATAAATTTTGTGATTAATAAATCCTTCATATTTTTTGTTAGAAATTTAGCAGGAAATCACTTGAGTAATGAGACAAACAAAAGTGCTCAACAATAAACAAATCCTTTTGAATATCGTGATAATTAATTATCACAATTTTCATTAAAATGCCAACGGTAATTTATTTATTACCATTCAAATGATAATGTTCATTAAAATTATAGCCGTTTATGAAATTCAGTTTCCACCGAAGAATTCGGAACGACGTCAGGAGATACCTATAAACAGAACAACTCTCACACCACAAAATCTCACTGTTCATTTTACGATCCCAAAAGCACAAATACAAAAAAACTCTCCGTTCAAATCTCTCAAATGGCTTCACAATCAGGAACACCTGCAATGAACACTCGTTCAAAACGCAAATCCATCCAAGTCTCCCCCATCTAATCCTTCAGCCTAGATTCTTCATCATCTGGTTCTCCTTTAAACACCACTTTCACTCTCAACACCAAATATCAACCCTGTGACCTCAATCCAACCATCTAGTCATCAAACCTGTAACTCATCATTGAAACCCTAAAACACACCCAACTCTCCAAAGCCCTAACTGCAAATGAACCCTGCTCAAAATCTGCCATCATCAAATTCTGGTCAAGTGTGAAATTAAACAATGGGAAAATGAAAGGGAAGACCAGTGAAGAAGTCACACTTGAAATCTTTGACCTAAGAAAAATCTTCTTTGATTCAGAAGATTTAGAAATCTTCTCGGAAAAACTGAAAGTCTCTGCCCTAATGGAAATGATTTCGGAAATTACAGGAGGAAAATTTACTGAAAAAACAAAATCTCCAATCTCTGAGTCAATCACATGGAACCAGTATGAAATTTATGATTGATCTGCTCAACCACACAATGACCTCAAAAAGAGGGTCAATGGATCAGAAAACAAAAACACTATAATCATTCTGTATGGAATTCTATATCAAGTAGAGGTAGATGTTGCCAAGCTAATCTGGAAGGATATGGAAAAGCGAGTCAAAGAAAAATATCAAAGCAAACGAACAAGATTTGTGCCCTACATCAGATTTTTGGCTCAAATGCTCTCCAAGAAAGTAACTACATCTGAAGATGAGGAAATATACACAACTGAGTTGTACCAGATCAAAGGCATACACAAATCAGGTACATGTGTTAAATTTTATGACTTTCCTTTAGGAATAACTTCTAGATTAAGTTATGACAACCATATTATTCAAAAATACATTGACAAAAACATCAAAAGAAAGCCAATCCAGATTTATCCCCCAATTAAAAAAAGAACCATCTGAGGAAATGGCTGACAACACCCCTCTTTCCCCTCAACAACTCCCCACAATCACAACATGCAACCACCTACAGATATCACTTTCAACCAATACTGCAACATTCATTTTCATCTCTAATGAACCCTCAGCCTCACCCTACCATTCTCCTAAAAAACAAATTTCACCAACCTAATCCCAAAGTCCACAATCCTCACCTAAATCCGCACACCAAGAAGCCTACACACCTATAGCCTCAACTCAACATTCACCTGAAAAACAAAGTTCACCTACCCAATCTCAAAGTCCACCTCAATCCTCCTACCAGGAAGCTTTCACTCAATTCTAAACCAATCCAATCAACACCCCTTTCTTTGACATCCCCACCATAGCCACACATCATAAAATTTTCTCCGACTTTGTCAGTGAAAATGATGTAAGAACAAGTGGAGACTCAATAAGTCAAGGACACTTGGAAGTGAGTGACAGTAATGTGGTCTCTCCCAACTCACTTGAGACATCTGCTCAGAAACATCTGGTAGTTCCTTCTCAGGATTCCTGTAACATCCCACATTGGTGGGGAGGAGAACTAAGCATCGCTTTATAAGGGTGTGGATACCTCCCCTACCAAGACGCGTTTTAAATCCATGAGGGGCGGATGCCTGAGGGCATGCCGACGGGTCTGGGCTGTTACAGATGGTATCAGAGCCAGTCGTCAGCCAGTGTGCCAGCGAGGACGCTGGTCCCGAAGGGGGGAGGATTGTAACATCCCACATTGGTGGGGAGGAGAACTAAACATCGCTCTATAAGGGTGTGGATACCTCCCCCTATCAAGAAGCATTTTAAACCCATGAGGGGCGGATGCCTACGGGCATGTCGGCTGCCAAAGCGGACGATATCTTGGTTGCGATGGGTCTGGGCTGTTACAGATGGTATCAGAGCCAGTCGCCGGCCGGTGTGCCAGCGAGGACGCTGGTCCCCTAAGGGGGGAGGATTGTAACATCCCACATTGGTGGGGAGGAGAACTAAGCATCGCTTTATAAGGGTGTGGATACCTCCCCTACCAAGACGCGTTTTAAATCCGTGAGGGGCGGATGCCTGAGGGCATGCCGACTGCCAAAGCGGACAATATCTTGGTGCGACGGGTCTGGGCTGTTACAATTCCCAAAGAACACAAGAGTTGGATCCAAATTTGGATTCAACAATGAATGTGGAAGACCTTTATTCACTCAGCATCGTTGGGTTATTAGGCACTAACAGATCTCCTAAAGGGAAATCTGTCAGCTTAACGGAAAGATATGTGTTGTCTACCGGTTTGTTACCCCAAGGAGCAGCCTCAAAGTCTGACTTTGAGGAATTCTCCACATCTCTATCCTCTCTGTTTGCAGATTTCATGGATGAGCAAAAGACCAAGACTACAGAACTACATATCAGAATTTCTATATTAGTTCTCTAAAAATCAAAGAAGTGGCAAAGCAATCAAAACACAATGCCATGAGGCTCTCTGCACTAGAACAAGAAATTCAGAAAGTCAAAAACAAAAATCAGCAACAACTCAAGAACATAGCTGTCCAACTGAAAGAACTACAAAATAAAGAATAGCAGCTAGGAGGAGGAAACCAAAAGACAGTAGAAGATCAGATAAAAGAACTGTCCTCAAGTGTTCAAATAGCACCGGACACATTTGGTTTAGAAGGAATGAAAGCTCTAGAAAAGATAAAAGAAGAGTTTGGCAATCTTATGATGTGTTAAAAGAAAGAGACAACCTAGAAAAGATCAACAACGATCGAATGCTCCTTGAAAAACGAACGAGGAATCTGTCAAAACAAGTAAAAGAAGCTGATGCATCATCCTCAACACCAAAGCAGGCAAAGAAAAAAGCAGTAATTCCTCCTCCAATCATCAACATCGACGATTCACCAGCATCACCGGGTCAGAAAAGAAAAGCATGCCCAGGTGAAGATAATTCCTCTCCCAAAAGGAAGAAAACTGAGCAGTGCAAACCCCATCTAAGACCTGAAGAATCAATGCCACCTCCACCTCCAAGACAGCCCTCAACCAGAGCAAAAGATCCCTCCTCCGCACCATCATCAGGTACTGCATCTAAAACTCACATTGCAGGATCTTCAAAACCTCAAAGTCAATCGGAAAAGGGAAAGGGGAAGACAATGAATCAAATGGGAGTTGTGAACACACCAGCCATGTCCACCGTCTCTAAATCCCTCCATTATGACAATTATAGTGGAGAAAAATAGACTGAAAAATAAGTGTGACACGAAGAGAGGGACTGTGCAGATATGTTTATTCAAGAACAAAATAGGAACCCCAGATGAGTCCAATGAGTAGAATAGTATTAAGGGAAAAGCTACATCAAGAACCCTATGAAAGAAGCTGGCTCCACTCAAATGATAAAATCTAAAACCTACTGGAGGTCAAAGAAAGGTAATAACAAGGAAAGCATGGGCAATCCGCTTCAACTCCTACACAATTGCAATATCATGAAACAATCGTCAACCATACACCTTCACTAATGGAGAGCTGGATCAACTAAGTGCAATTCATATAATGACTCTAATCAAATCATGCATCACAATTGCCTCAAAAAGCCTACGAAACAGAAGAGCATTTCACAGGCTGAGGAAGGCAAGAGTCAAAATTTCAGAAGATATGCAAAGATTGACTTTGAATTGGAAGACACATGGGCCTGAATAAACTCTCCATCCACACTGCAAATGAAGATTTACCTGAAGGACTAAAACGGGAAGGCTCCAAAATGATTCCCAAGACTGGAGATATTGGAATATGCATGAGGAATCATGAAGGAAAAAAGAGCCTCTTCAGAATCAACCAAGCCCATGCCTACTCTGACTGCTCTCTTGAGGTGATCAACTTTCTACTTGAAACCAACACATATATAGACCCAGATGTTCAGAGAAGAAAAACATTCATGATCAAATCACTAGTACAACTGAAAGAACATCGAGCATTTCAAAAGCAACTTACAGAACTTGTTTGGAGCAGCTTCTCAAGAAATTCCAAGTCACCATTGATCGAATTACAAACACACTATCCTAGAACCATCTCTATAAAACTATTGTAGTTGTTTCGATCAATGAAATTGTAACACCCCAAATTTCATAGATACATAATATATATAGTAAATACGTGTTTATATTATAAATACGTGAGCTTAATTGATAAATGTGTTAAGACTATGCATTAGATAGGTTACATGCGTTAGAAATACGTGTTATATACCTAAAATGATGGAATATGCATAAAACAAATGTGTTAAACGTTAAAGAAAGTAGAATATGAGATGAATATGTGTTTATATGAATAACATGTTGATACATGAATCATTTGATGGATATATACATGTAAATACGTATGTTAATAGTTAATAGAAAAGTAAAAGGGTTAATAGCGTAATTATTATAAAGATATAAATGTATACAAGTATTATACGTGTTTATATTTATTATAAGTATTTTGAAGCTTAGAAATTAGTAAAAATATATCCTAATATGATTCATAACATAAAATGATAAGTATTGTAAAGTTCAAGGGTCTAGAACGTAAATTAGTGAAAGATATATAGTATTTATACATAAATATATAAATATATTCCTCGTTATATGTAACCAAACCTTAAAAAAATGTTAGAAACATGTTTAGGAATGTTTTAGGACTTGAAACAATAACTACATCGAAAGATAAGGGGTTAATATGCATTAAATAGAAGTTAGAGGACTAAAAGTGTAATTTATGTAAATATATATACGTATGTATATGTATTTAGTTGTACGTATCCCGTGTAACCCTTGTGCCTAAACCATGATCCAAACTGGAAATGTTAAATGGAAAATATTCAAAAGTTTCAAGAATACAATTTGAGGCGGTACGCCTAGGATAAGAAAATCCCAGGCGCTACGCTACCCATTTGATGAACGGGTCGGGTTGCGGAACCCATCGGATCCCCACTTACCCGCTACCTCAAAATCCGGGCGGTACGCCCCAAATTAAGTATTTTGGGGAGGTACGCCTCATTTCCAGATCGTTAAAAACAAGGAATTTGGCCTTTATAGCCATTGTGCACTTGTGAATTTCTACACATATCCGGCCAGAACTCCTTCATTGCTGTCCCAGAGCTCTGTTGCCACCACTTTCCAGCCTTCGGAGTCTTGTGGAAGGATTGTTCATCAAAGGTAAGCTTTCTAATCACAATTTTCATATCAGGGCTATGTGAAATTGATGTAACCCTCACCCATTGCTTGAATTCTCATCAACTCAGTGGTGTGGACATACTTGGGAGATGAATGAAGTGTGTAGAAACTGAATTCAAGAGTAATCAAGGTAAGAGTGTCTTGATCTTTGAATAAGAAAGTTATTTAAGGCTTCTTTATGATCATACTCTCATAATATGATCATGGATCATACATGCAGCCCCAAATCTGTCCTAGAGAGTTTGATTGAAGACCTAAGGCAGCAAGGAAATCAGAAAACCCGGTTGTACAAGGATTTCTCCACAAGGTACAATCAACTAATGCATGCATGTTGATTTTTCTATAATTAGAAACCTTGTAAAATAGGATGACATGAGACCAGATTTGGTCAGTATTTCTAACAAGGAAATGGACCATTTGATCATGAGAATTCTATCCCTAATAACATTCGTATGAAACGGGGGTTGAAACCAATGAAACTTACCCTTAATGGAAACCTCGGGAAATTGGGGTTATGGTTTAACAAGAATAATAGACCACAAATGAGCCCCTGGTAACTCCCTAAAGGACATACGAATGACCCCTCAAACGATTCTGGCCCAAAACGACAAAATGTAAAAATGTCACTAAAAGACAAAATAGTCGGGCCAGATTGGGGCGTACCGCCCCAGATTTGTACATGCAGAGCGATACGCCTCGGAATTCAAAACAGAAACCGGACTAACAGGCGATAGCGTACCGCCCAGAAATTGATCCTGCGAAGCGGTACGCCTAAATCGGTAACTAAGAACTCTGAAGGTCAAATGACGCGTACCGCCCAAATATGCATTATTCTGAGCGGTACGCCTAAATCAGTAAATACGGTACTCAGACTACCATTTGACGCGTACCGCCTAGAAATGTTCAATTCCAAGCGGTACGCCTCTGATGGAAAATGACAGAATAATTGTCATGATTTCAAATGAACTAAAAACTTAGCCGGTCAATCTGGAGACTGTATTCCTTAGTACTTTGAACCTGAGATTGTTAATGGACATGTTAGCATTGTATTTGACAAGAATATACATGAAAATTCTGATAGGTTGCTAGAAACCAAAGATAGAATATTCTAGTGAATTCTGATTTGCAATCTTTATTGAACTCTGTTTCTGACTTCATTACGGTGAGTCCTTTGACTTCCTTCATTAGTTAACTGTTTGAGATCACATTTCTGTTCTGATGTATCTGTTATATCGGTTATGATTCTCTTGTCGAACACTATGAGTCAGAATGCCATGTGTGGGTCATTAGAGACTTACTGGTCATTAAGGTTGAGACCACTAGACATATAAGGGATTATAGCGGCCGTTGTAGTTGAACGATCCATATTCACCCGGATCCTCTAGTATTAATTTACTAGGGGGAATATGTACTTATATGTTGAACTTAAAAACTACTCATAGAAAGTGTACGATTACGTGCAACGTACATGTATAGTATCTGAGTGTTGACCTTGGGTGCGGCATGATAAATTCATAATCAGTATGTGTTTAAAAATTGTTAATGTGATGTTGGTAGTTACGACTCACCAACAACGTATGTTTTTGATTCTGTGATTGACTTATGTTGCAGGTAAGCAAGTGTAGGTGTGGACCTAATCTGATCTTGGAATATTCAGATGGTTGTTGTCACTATGAATAGGGCTCTGTATGATAAACAACTGATGTTTGTTTCTGAATACATGTTATGACTATGTTTCCCTTGTAATAATGTATCTCTTGTTTGTTCAGTCCTGGGTCATATCCGGTGGCTATCGATTCTACTAGGTCGGATAAGAGGTGCCGAGTGCATCTTCATACAGGGACGGCCTAGGTTTTCACTGTGAGGACTGGATGTCCGTTATGTATGCTTGTGTGTTTGTATTTAGTTGGTGCCTCGGGAACTGATATGGACAGCCGGTCTCACACCCTCCCCTGCACCTGGCAGGGGGCGCGGAGGGGGGGGGGGTGTGACATCCCGAACCTTAGAAACCTTTTGAAATATACCCTTAAGTGTTTTATAACATAAAATAACAATCGGTAGAAGTTTAGGGGTTAAAACTGTAAAATAAAAGTTGAGGGACCATTTCTGCCAAACTGGCAAAGTGGTTTGCGGGTCACGACGCCTGGCTCCCTTTCTCTCGCGACCCTCCGCCCAATTACGACCAGAATTCGAACAGCAATGCAATTTTCGACTTAGAGACCACGTTTTTGACCAAATTGACCATCCAAACGTCTCAATTTCGAGCCTTAGTCACCATAGAACGTGTAGGATCATATTTCGCAGCTGTGGGTATAAATAGGAGCTCGATTCCATCCACAAAACTCACCAATTTCATGTATCAAAACCCCAAAAACCCTCTCTAAAATCCAAAACTTCATCAATCCAATTCGAGCTGCACAAGAAGATTCAAGAGCTGAAATTTTGCAGTGGAGCACTATTAGGTATGATCTAAAATAATCTCTTTCAGTTTTGACTAAACCGATCTCTAAGTATGTTTTATAAAAATGTGTGAAAATTAAGGTTCTTGAGCTTGTTTTGATAAAATTGGGTAATCGGGTTGGAATTAGGGTCTGAATTTTTTTATTTAATCCTAAAATAATGGGTTTTAAGAAAGCCCTAAGTTTATTTCACATTTGGAAAATGTTTGGTAATGGTTTTGTTAACGGGTCAAAATTAGGGTTTTCATAACGTTATTCTGCCCAAATTGAGTAAACGGTGTGGAACTAAGCTTTGATATTTTAAAGGATATTATAATATGTTATAATGGATAATACCCTAAGTTGGTTTGAAACAAAAATGAGTTTTGATAATAAAACGAGAAATACGTGAAATTAGGGTTTCTAAAAATGGATAATTAATATAATATAATCCGGAGGGTATGGGGACTTGATTTTTGGTCTTACAACATGTTTATATATATATATATATATATATATATATATATATATATATTAAGTACATATGAGTTTAAATTTGAAAAATAGTTAAGTATTAAAGATACCGAGTTAATCAGATATTTAGAAGTTCATGCGGACCGGAAGGGTAGGCGCCTGTACTCTCTGGGTTTCTGGAAAAGTGGGAGTGTCACATAAATCCCAACTGGGACCTTGCATACCTCACTGGGCGATCCCAGGGTGAGCATTTTCTTATAGGAATGCGCGTGTTCATATTATCAATAAAAATGTTATTATGCCTATAAGGGCATTTTGGTCATTTCGGCCTTAAAGAAGATAAACCCTAATAAAATGTTATTAAGATAATAAGTTATAAATAAACATAAGTATTTTTTATAATAACCCTGCATTAATGCGAACTGATACGCGAATAGGTTAAATATGGACCATAACGGAGATTATGTCTGAATAACTGATTAAAGATATCAGGTGAGTTTCTACAAGCCCACTTTTAAATGTTTTAATGTTTTAAATGTTTTTAGGCTGGTATACATACAATACTTGTGAAAATATATTCTAGATAATTGTGACTTGATATATATGTGTTATATGATGAAATTGTTACTGAACTGCTTATACGTGTTATGCAATTATGTTGATTATAATGTGATGTGTATGTACTTGCTTTGAAATTAGGTAGCCAAGTGACAAGGGAATTGTTAGTAAACGTTTAGTGAATACGTATGATTATATGAGAACATGTGATACATTTGCTTATATTAATATGTGGTGGATACGCCGCTGGTACATCCTATATATATACATAGTAGTATAAGTTACCGGGTATATTGGAAGTGTGGAGGATACGCCACTGGTAAATCCTGTATACATACACCTACGGTAAATTGGGGGATGTTCATTTGTTGCAGTATATGAATGCCTTATCATTTTTTAATAACAAACCTAAAGCATGTGGTTATTTAACTAGGGGTAGGTAGTATACATGATCAGAGATTATGTCATTAAGACGAGAAAAGGACCTAATAGAGTTAAATATAAAGTTAGTGGTTAGAGTTGAGGAATCGCTGTTGCTCCAATGGGGGTGCCCTAGAGTACTGTGTACGGACGGAGCTGCTTCTCCAACGAGGGTGCCCTAGAGAATGTAGTATCAGGTTTTCTCATAGGAAGAGTCGGTAACCCAGATGATAAGCCTAGGGTTAATGGTAAGAATGAGGAGTCGTTGGTGCTCCAATGGGGGTGCCCTAGAGTATCGTGTACGGACGGCGCTGCTTCTCCAATGGGGTTTCCCTAGAGAATGCAGTGGCAGGTCTTCTCATAATAGAAGAGTCAACTAAATATAGTGACCTAGAAGTTAAGCCTAGGGTCACGGTTATGGTCGTCAGATAAATATAGTGACCTAGAAGTTAAGCCTAGGGTCACAGTTAAGATAGCGTGAGATATTATAATAGTGATTATGTGTTAGAATTTATATGTGATAAATATTTATATATCTATAATCTATAATACTTTAATATATATATATATATATTAGAGAGAGAATGTTGAAATGTTGAAAATTTAGAGTTTTACAAGCATTTAAAGCATATTATACAAGTCCTTAAAGCATGAAGTCTTAAAATTGGTACAAGCTTTTAAACATGATGTACAATCTGGTAAAACTCAAACTATTTGGCCGCTCCCCATCAGCGTGATTTTGAAAGAAAAAAAACACGTCCTTCAGTCCACCATTCCCTATTTCCAGTAAGATTGCAGGCTCCTTTTCCTCTTTTCTTATTCACAGATGCCTAATCCATGCTATAATCCCTCCCTGATGGTCAAGAAGAGCACAAATCTGACGGTCCCTCTTAGTTAGAACCTAATCCGACGATTCTCTCATTTTTTTCACTCAGATCGCTCTCTGATTTTGACGAGGTTGAGCATAGGTGTCGAAGTGCTGATATCATTTTTTTAATTCAAATTGCAGATCTTATATCTCTCTCTCTCTCTCTCTCATTGATTTCGTTTGGTAGGTAACAACTGGTTGAAATTTATGACATTTTAAACCTAATTCTCTGTTACGATTTAGGGCTTATAGGATATACAGGGCCAATGAATGAACTGAAGCATTTAATCAATCACCAAGGTTTTAAATTTCTTTTCGTTTTCGATTTATGTGTAATTGTGTCTGTTTTTAGGTTTTAGATTATGTCCGATTTCGTTTGTGGTGCTTCCTTGTTGTAATTGTTTGGAGTTTTGAGTATTGGATTCTTTGAAATCATAAAACAAGATTTTTTTGAGAGGTGATGTCATGTTATTTTAGATTTATATTGAATCTGCACATGTGGAGAGTGATTTGTAGTTCTTGTAGATTTCTCCTTTAAGAATCATGACCATCTACAATTTGTAGGTGATGAGTTGTGATCACCAGATCATGTTATCACCAGAATAACTCGGCAGAGATGAACCAAAGGTCCACTAAACACATCAACGATCTGAAATTCGGGTATTGTAATTTGTTTTACCACCCCATTTGTCATGTGCTCTAGAGATTTACTATTTTTCTCATAGTGTTTTGTTTCATTCGTATTTATTGTGAAGGGCTTCTAGAGTTCTTTCCTTTTCTTACTTTTGGCATCTGTAAAAATGAGGGTTGCCTTCTCACTTTTAATGCTTCCTCCATTGCCTACCATAAATTACACTGTTAGGTTCATTATATGCTACTTCCTTAAATCTTTTATTGTGCTTTCAGCTAAGCTCCAAAATTTTGCAACACAACTATCTATTCAAAAGCTAACCCAAATCGTATATTGAATTGATGTTTCTGTTGTATGCTAGTGCTGCTTTTAATATTCATTTTCTACCACACTACTAGGTAGAAGGGCCATAGGTTGAATGTACATTTGAAGGTTTCATGGTTCATATGTAAGTAGGTTTGTAAATTAACTTTATTGATGTTTTTATATATTGACTTAAGCATGCATGGACTATGGATTTTTATAAGCTTTTACTAATCTCTGTTTTCTTTGTATACCATTAGAACATTGTTTACTGCAGACAATTGTAGTTGGGAACATAGATTCTGTAGATGATATGACATGTTATAGTTCTCAAGCTAATTGGAAAGTACCACACTATTCCTATTAGACTTTTTAAATTGGTTATCCTGAATAATGAGTCCAAACGAGTCTAACTAGAGCAAAACATGTTTTCTTAATGATTATGTCGCGTGTGCCAAGATTCTGGCAGATGGGTGGCAACTTGCGAGGGGTCTAACTAGACCAAAACATGTTTTCTGAACATGTTTCTTATTTGAGCATTAGTTTATGAGAAAACACCAACATCTGTTGTCCACAAAGGCATCTAAGAAAAAAGTCAGGATTGAAGATAAAAGTTGTCCACAAGGTACTACAACATTTTCTTCCTTTGATTAGTACATATATGCCTCAGTTACCTTGGCATAAGTATAGTTTTGGTGAATTGGTTTGATACAGATTAAAAAAAAGGATTTATTTCTTTGTTTTGTTCATGTATGTCTTCATTGCTGCCGTTTAAATACAACTTTGGTCTGATGTAGATTAAAAAACGAGAACGCTCACAACCCTTACACAGGTTTACAGGAAATCAGGAAGCAAAGTAAGTCACTAAGTTGGATCGGATGTATTGCAGTACACTATATGTACTCTGTAAAAATAGCATCAAATGGATTACTTTCTGTTATAGTCAGATATTTATTGTGACAATTCTATATTTATTGTATTACTTTTGGTTATAGTCAAATGTATTACTTTCTGTTACAATCAAATGTATTACTTTCTGTTATAAACATTTCGTGATTATGATTTCTGACAAGCGAAATCAATTTGTTTTCTTGTTTATTTCTTTTGTTCAACATGCATGCTCCAGTTATGGTTGAGTTGGAGGGGGAAACTGATCTCCTTGAGGTAATGATTTTATGCCCATTGATGATGATGGTGTTGATAGTGAGAAGATTAGCAGTAGGAAGGAGGGATCTGAACTTAATGAGCATCAAAGGTTTGATCTAAAAAGTATAAATCATTTAGGCTTCAGTTTCTATGGGTTTTATTAAGATGTTTTATAAAGAGTATGAATCTTAATTAGTAGTAGTCGAAGTTGTTAGTATCATCTCTTTGCTCAGTTGTTTTCAGATTTGTGACAGAAACTGCTCGTTGTTAACATGTCCATGAAATCTAATAGGAATTTGAAATAATCATTCTATCTATACTACTAAATAATGTATATTGTTCAAAATGGCATTCTTGTAAATAAAAGTGTCTTAATTTTAAGACGCATTCCCTTTTAGGTTCTCATCAGCATTCATTTGCTTCTCAACTGTTACCATCCGTTCATCCATTGCCTTATATGTCCATCATCACAGCAAGCAAAAGAGCAGAACCCTAATCTCAGAAAGTCTACCGCTTGATCTGTCGTTTAGTTCTTTTCATCCCAGACGCCTACAGTGTTTTCATCAGGAATCTCCTCTTTGAGTAAGTCTTTAATTTCTCTTTTCATCTTTAAAGTCTATACAACCCTAATCTCAAGAAAACGCCATCTTCACATCTCAATTGAGGCAAAGATGCAGACGCAAGAATTAGGGCAAAGTTGCAGACATACGGTTATGAATATAGCGCCCAATTCAAATCTCAATTCAAATTTTCAAATCAAAGCCTCTATAAGTACACACCTCCATCTCCATTACCATATGCAAATAACCACTGATAAATTGAGGTATGATTTATGTTTTAAATCTGAATCAAACATTTTTTTATTTACGTCACTTGAATCTGATTTATGGTTTATGATTTATGTTTTATGTTTTAAATCTGATTCAAGATTCACCGAGAATTACCAATCTGATTTTGAGGTATGTTCAAGCTCCATCTCAATTAGTTCAATACTTATGACTATTGTTATGTTTTGTGATGAAAAGTTTATGAGTTTGGAAGTTATGACCATTGTTATGTTTTCTGATTTTGAGAATATGAGTCTGGAAAAATGAAGTGAGACTGCCTCACCATATTAACCTATGAGTTTTAGAGCTTGTGCTAAAACATTTTATTGTTACTGTAAAGGAGAAGCTTTAGAGCAATTAAATTTATATTAAGTTAATCATATGTTTAATGTTGGGTTGTGAACAAAGCACATGTGTCAAAACTTTGGGTTTTATATTTTTAAGTTGGCCAAATCTTTGATTTAGTCCCTTTTCTTTGAGTTTTATGATTTAAAGTTGGACAAATCTTAGAAAAATATTACCTGAAACTTAGATTTGAGTAACAAGAGTATGTGGTGAAACTCAAACACAACCACAACCACAAACACAAAATTTAGGGTTATATTAACTAAAACACCTACTGAGAATTTGATGTACGTTTTCATTTTGATTTATGTTAGTGAAATTTGATCTATGTTTTATAATTTATATTTTAGTTAGTTAAACCTGACTCAAGCTCCATCTCTATTCCAAATCTGATTTTGAGGTACATTGAAGCTCCCTCTCAATTAGTTAGATTTGAGATATGCTCTATGTTTTATATTTAGTTTGTGAATATCGGATTTTTGTTTGTTAAATATGTTTTCAAGAGAAAAATCTGATTTGGAAATTTAAAATAGGGTTATCTACGGTTGAGAACAAAAGAAAACAGGTGCTAAACCTGATTTTAGTACTACAATTTGATATACAGTCTTACTCATTGGAAAGATACGCATTTTAGTAATTTAAATCTGATTTTATGTCAAATGGTTTCCTTAATATAAAGAAAGTTTAAAATAATAATAATTAGTAAGTACCTTAAGTATCAATGGAGTTGACAACTTAAAATTTATAAAGGGGCCAGCAATGGAACCTGATTTTATTATGTCAGATGTTAAAAAATCTCACTCTTAAAAGGTTAGAATTTGAGTTTGTTGTAGCATTTTTAGGCTAAGTGTATAAATGTTAGATACATTTCTCCTTTTCCGGTGACATCGAGCAAGTTGAGATCTCTAGATTCTATAACAAATTTAAATTAAATCAAGTTTTCATTGTTATCATACATGTCCTAATTTTCTTTGTTCTTGAGATCCGTACATTCTATTAAAATGAATCAAGAGTAAGGCTTTCATTTAAAGTTAATGTTGGGGTCTCAACTGTAAATGTAAAAGTGAAATCGGCGATATGGTTTCTCTTTTATGATGTTTGAAAAGTTTTTATGATGTTTTCACTTCCGCGTCGTCAAGTTTGGGTTACTGCTGATGAGTTGTTTTCTTCAGTTATGCTATAGTATGCATTAAAATGCAGGTTTGTTGTTTTGATTAAAATAATATGGGAGTTTACTTTGTTCTTAATGATTTTTTAAATGGGTTTGGTGATTTTGTGGGTCTAGAATGGGTTAAGTAAAAGGTTTTTTTATTTGCAGGTTTAACATGTGTACTTCACATGTTTTGGACCCTTTGATAAGCATGGATGCACTAGATGTTATTGAGGTAATTTGGTTAAATAAAGTGGTAATTTTTTGCAAGTTAGTTTTGTTGAATAAGGTGTGTAATCTAACAGCTTTTTATGTAGCTTAAATGGGTTTACCACATTTCCATGGATTTTTTTTTTTATATTATATTTCCTTCTTCTTGTTTGATTGACCTTCAAGATTCTTCTTTTTCAAGAACATATATAGCAACTAATTAAATAGGTTGCTAAAGGGCAGGCCAGACTGATGTGATAAACTTTCTGTTAAGTTTTCTAAATATTTGATACATGGTTGATTGACGTCAAATAATATTCTTATTTTCTTTCACATTTTGAGTTTCTATGTCTTGAAAACACATTTTGGTTGACTTTTGACCCATTTGACATGTACCCCAAAAGCTATTAAATATATAAAATAACCATAACTGATCCATTCATGAATCACAATAAAATTTAAAGATTATGGTTGTTTTGATGGTGGGTACATGTTAAGGCTGAAGACCAGGAAGAGAAGTTTGTTCATTTTTTATGCCCTTATCACCCGTCATAAGAAGTTTTTTGATAAGTAATGCATTAACTTTGTTCAAGTTCAATAAGTTTTTGCACATGTGTTTTTGGACATGTGTATTGTTGGATTGGGTGTCTAAGCCTATAACTATAATTGATAGCAGCACCGTCCTTTTGGGTTGCCCTCAAGACTCGACATATGGAGAATTAATAAAAAGGGAAAAGAAATAGTTTGTTAATTATTATGGTCTAATAATTAACTAGACAAAAACTATTTGGGAGGTTAATTAACAGTTTGTTAATTTAAAGAGATAAATAATAATCAATAGTTGGTTAAATTAGGAAATTGTCTATCCCACATGGAAGATTTCGAAAATCTCTTAGGCAAAAGGGAATTTCGGAATTTTGCATGTATCCCACATTGGTGGGCTTACAAAGTAAGGAGGTTATCCAAGGCTATAAATAAAGGTCTTAGGAATTCATTCCAATTTGCTCATCAAGGCTTGAGTATTCGCCTCCTTCTTTCTCCCTCCTTGTGGAAGAACTCCTTATAGTTCATCCCACCCTTAGTTTATATTCTTCTTCGAGTCCTTGGATGTGATCCCATTAGAGACACGACGATTGTGGTGCTTGCTTCCTTGAAGTCAAGAAGGATTATTATAGTTGTTTACTATAACAACTAAGAGGTATGTAACCCTATCTGTCTTAGTAATTTATTTATTTATTTTGATTGTTTGCTAGGGTTTATTATATGTTCATAGTTATAGGTTCAATAGTGAAAACATAGATCATGTTTTAGGTTGCATGCACCCTTAATGGTTTAAGTCTGCTTGTAGTGCCTGAAACCCATCAGTGGTATCAGAGCATAAGGTTTGTTTTCAATTGAATTAGCTATAATTGTTGAACTGTTAGGAGGCTCACATTCGACTTTAGGTATTAGGATTTTTTTTAGAAACCCTAATCTTGCCCCCTAAGTTTCGAATGCCTTTAGGACAAGGATTAATTTAATAGTTTATTATTCCTATTATTAATATTGATATATAATAATGGTATTTTTAAAAGTTTTAAAAATACACCTTATACTATATGTATGATTAAAAGCTTAATTGTTATTATATGTATAAGAACAACAGTCAGTCAAATCAATAGTAGGCCTCATTCACGAAGCTAGTCTATAAGGGGGGTATAAGGAAACTGCCTATAAAATGGTAGTTGAATGGGTGTCCATTCTCACCCACCGCTTCCTTGATTAGTGGAGGGTCGTTAGCCGAACGGGTTTGATAGGACTAAATTTAATTCCCATTAAAAGTATAATGACATTAAAAGTAACTAAACCTTTTATTATAAATTCCTAGTTACTTTAGGAAAAATGTGAATTTGTATGCTAACCCATGAAATTGCACATTACACTTTATAAGTCATTAGTGAAGCGTGTGTGGTTAACCGGCACACTAATAGGGACTAATAAAGAGTTGTAACGGATATCTCAAAAATTATTATTGTTGATGGAGCGTGTGTGGTTAACCAGCACATCAATTGATATGATAAATGACATTGAGGTTACCAAGCACATTTGCATGGTTATTCACATCTTGTTTATGATCCTCGGTATCCCAGTCATAAATGGAAGAGCATATTCCGAGATTAAACATGCCATTGAATAGTTTCAATGAATCTCAAAAGGAAACCTACCTTTATGAAATTTACAATTAGATTACGGCATCCCTCTTCTAAGTTGTAAATTTTATAGTTGGATCAAACTCGTTTTTCTTATCTAACTTTAATTATTTCTTTTAAAGAGAAAATGTCTGCTCCTACCGATGCTTCTGGTTCCTCCTCCTCTACCCACAACAACTTCTCCCTGTTGGGCATCTGCTCAAAGGTGATATTGGACGGCTCCAACTACAACGACTGGATGTGTAACATCAAGATGGCCCTTCGTTATGAAGATAAGGAGTATGTCCTGGAAAAGGAGCTAGTTGAAATTGACCAAGAGAAAGCCACTGCTGATGAATTAGCCGCCTACAGGCAACATGAAAAGGATGCAACAAAAGTTGCTTGCATCATGGTTGCCACTATGACCCCTGAGTTGCAAAGATTCTATGAGGATTACTGGCCGTACGAGATGAACAAGGACCTTATGGAAAAGTACCATAAGCGAGCTCGTCAAGAAAAGTACGACATAGTAAAGTCCCTCATATTAAGCAAGATGAAGGATGGGGAATCTGTTAGCGCCCACGTGCAAAGAATGCAACGCTACGTGGATCAACTTCTGAGGTTGGGTGTGCACTTTGATGAGGAATTAGCTATTGATATAGTCCTGAACTCCTTACCAAGTTGTTATGATCAGTTTATCTTGACCTATCATTTGAACAACACTGAGACCACATTGGCTCAGTTGCACAACCTCCTGAGAACAGCTGAAACAGGAATGAAGGGAAAAAGTGTTGCCACTGCTCCTGCTAATACTCCCGTTCTAGCCATTGGTCAAGGAAAGGGGAAGAAGAGGAAAGGTCCTCCCAAACAAAACTGGAAGGGAAAGTCTCATATAAAATCCAGTTCTGATGTTACCCCTGTCTCTGATCCTAAAGAGGCCACTTGCTTCTATTGCAACGAAAAGGGACATTGGAAACGAAGCTGCCCAAAGTATCTGCAAGATCTTAAGGATGGCAAAGTGAAGCCATCTTCTGCAGGTACATACACTATTTCATCTAATAACTCATTATCTTCTAATTCTTGGGTCCTTGACACAGGATGTGGATTCCACATTTGCTCTGTTTTGCAGGGACTAAGAAAAAGTAAGGATGTGGAGCATGGTAGAATGAACTTGATCATGGGGAATAGGCGATCTTCACCTGTCACCAAGATTGGAGTTTATAGTCTAGTGCTTAGTAATGGTTTTAGTTTGGATTTATTGAATTGTTGCTACTCGTCAGAAATGACACGAAACATTATCTCTTTTCATGCATTGTTCAAATAAGGTTTTAGATATTCTTTCAATGATGAGAATGGTTCTATTTCTGCTTATAAAAATGGTGTTTTTTTTTATTTTGAAGCTTTACCTTGTAATGGTGTGTATGAAACTGTGATGTGTGTAGACAATTTAGGCAATAGTGTATTTCAAATTTATTCGTCTAATGGTATAGACAAAGCATGTTTGTGGCATTGCCGTCTTGGACACATTAACAAGAAACGCATGGAACAACTCCAAAAGAATGGGGTGTTGGAATCATTTGACCTAAGGCCAGATGATACATGCGAATCTTGTCTTTTGGGTAAGATGACAAAATCGCCTTTCACTGGATCTTGTGAAAGAGGTGAAGGTTTGTTGGATCTCATACACACAGACGTGTGTGGGCCCTTCAGATCATCCACAAGGGATGCTAATCGATTCTATGTAACTTTTACTGATGATTATAGCAGATATGGTTATATCTACTTAATCAAGCATAAGTCGGAAACCTTTGAAAAGTTCAAAGAGTTTAAGCAAGGAGTCGAGAATCAATTAGGCAGGAAGATAAAGATTCTCCGTTCAGATAGAGGCGGAGAGTATCTTAGTATCGAATTCCACGACTATCTCAAGGAATGTGGAATAGTTTCACAATTGACACCTCCTAGGACACCACAACTTAATGGTGTGGCTGAGAGACGCAATCGAACCTTGTTGGACATGGTTCGTTCCATGATGAGTCGAGCTTCACTTCCAATCTCATTCTGGGGGTATGCCTTAGAGACTTCCGCCCACATTCTTAATCTTGTCCCAACAAAGAAGGTTGCCAAAACACCTCACGAAATGTGGACAGGAAGAGTTCCCTCGTTAGCACATATTAAGGTTTGGGGTTGTGAAGCTTTCGTTAGACGAGAAACTCACGATAAGCTTGAACCTCGTGTAGGGATATGATCATGTAATAGTAAGCGTATGTCCGGATATTATTTAAGCCTACGGGGTCACACGTCTCGACACCAAATGTATTAATATTAATTAATGGTTAATTAATATTTATCACGAACATTTAACGAGGTTTCGTTAACAACTGACAGTTAATTGTTAACAGAGGGGTGTTAGTTGTAATTAGAGAGAGTTGGATTTGGATTAGAATTGAGAGAAGGATATGGATAAAGCCTCTAGGCCGATTTCGACTAGGGCTCTATGCCTATCCCTATCTTGTTCTCCAAGTATTCAAACACTATAAATAAACCCTCTGGGTTTAAGGTTTAGTTGCTGCTTTTATAAGATAAAAGAAAACCCTAATTCTCTCTCTCTACTCTCTCGAATTCGGCAACAAGAAAACCCAAGGGGGTTTTCGATTCTTGTGTGGTTCGACCAAGCCTACATCAAGGGGAGTTCGTGATCGGTTGCTAGCACATAGCATTGGTGTGTCGTGTGTGCGATCGTAGAGGGATTTGCTTTAAATCCTCCAAGAGATCAAGTCTTGCTGAGCTAAAAAGGTACACGTTCTAAAACCGGTTAGTTAGATTAATTCATAGGATTCTTTCCGCTGCGTACTCGTGTTTTGATAAATAGTTATATAACCCAACACCTCGTAGTGAGCGATGTAATTTCATCAGCTATCCACAGAAGTCCTTTGGATATTTGTTCTACAGACCTAGTGAAAACGTGGTCTTTGTAGCACGAAGAGGAGTCTTTCGAGAGAGAGAGCTCATATGCAAAGAGGACAGTGGGAGCACCATTGACCTTGAAGAGATTCAAGAGTCAGGCGATGAAGGAACCTCTGAAACTACTAGGGTTCAACCAGAGGAAGAGATTCCAGTTGAACCGATCGACACTTCATTACCTCTTAGACGTTCTGGTAGAGTTAGCATGCGACCTGAGTTCTATGGTTTCCATATAACTACAGACGAGGACACGTTTATCAGTGATAATACACTGGTAAATTTGGATGAGCCAGCTAACTACAAGGAAGCCATGGCAGGCCCTGAGGCAGCAAAATGGAAAGAGGCAATGGACAGCGAGATCAAGTCCATGTACGACAATCAAGTTTGGAATTTGATTGATCAACAACCTGGCCGGAAGACGGTTGGTTGTAAATGGATCTTCAAGAAGAAGACAGATATGCATGGTAATGTATGCACATTCAAAGCCCGACTGGTGGCGAAGGGATTTACTCAAACCCCAGGGATTGACTATGATGAGACCTTCTCACCAGTGGCTAAGATAAAATCTATTAGGATAATGCTAGCCATAGCTGCGTTTCATGACTATGAAATTTGGCAGATGGATGTCAAAACCGCTTTCCTAAACGGGAAGTTGGCTGAAGATGTTTACATGAGTCAGCCAGAAGGTTTTGTAGATGCTAAGTTCCCCAATAGAGTGTGCAAGCTTGAAAAATCCATTTATGGATTAAAACAAGCGTCTCGCAGTTGGAATCTTTGCTTTGATGAGAAAATCAAAGAGTGTGGCTTCTCTAGAAGTGAAGATGAGTCCTGTGTATATGTCAAAGCTAGTGGGAGTGTAGTCACCTTCCTGGTATTATATGTTGATGACATACTTCTTATAGGAAATGACATTCCAACCTTGCAAGATGTCAAGTCTTGGCTTGGAAAGTGTTTCGCTATGAAGGATCTAGGAGAGGCGGCATATATTCTGGGAATAAAGATTTCAAGGGATAGGAGTAAAAGGCTAATTGGACTGAATCAGAGTACGTACTTGGACAAAGTAATGAAACGATTCTGTATGGAGAACTCCAAGAAAGGAGATTTGCCCATCCAGAGTAATACCAAACTGAGTAAAAGTCAGAGCCCGAGTACAGATGAAGAGATAGCAGAAATGAGTAGAGTTCCATATGCTTCCGCCGTTGGATCTATCATGTATGCTATGACATGTACTCGTCCAGATGTGTCTTTTGCTTTGAGCATGGTCAGTCGTTATCAGGGAAATCCAGGTAAAGCTCATTGGGTAGCGGTTAAGAATATTCTCAAGTATCTGCGAAGAACTAAGGACTGGGTCCTAGTACTTGGTGGCTGTGATACATTGAGAGTGACTGGGTATAGTGACGCCAGCTTTCAAACAGATAGGGATAATTTCCGTTCTCAAACTGGCTGGATCTTTACCTTAAATGGAGGAGCAGTTACTTGGAAAAGTTCCAAGCAAGAGACAGTGGCTGATTCTACTTGTGAATCAGAGTACATAGCAGCAAGCGAAGCATCAAAGGAGGCAATTTGGCTGAAGAATTTCATCGGAGATCTTGGAGTCGTGCCGACCATCAAGGAGCCAGTGGAACTTTTCTGTGATAATGAAGGGGCGGTTGCTTTGGCAAAGGATGCAAGAGATAATCGCCATTCAAGACATATCGACAGAAAGTACCATTTCATCAGACATAAGGTAGAAGAAGGGTACCTCGTTGTGAAGAGGATATCATCTGAAGAGAATCCTGCAGATCCATTCACAAAGGGTCTGAGTAGGATCCGACACCATCAGCATGCTAGAGGCATTGGTCTGAAGGATGATGTTATTTTTAGTAGTTAGGTTGAAACTTATTACAAAGTAAATGTAATTGACTTTTGGTGATTGAATAATGGAGAATTATTTATGAGTTTGTTTACTACCTTTTGTCAATTGTTTATTATTGTGTTTTGCATGTTTTACTTCCCGAATGATTAGATTATTCAAAAACTCCACAGTCAATCATACTTTTGGAAGTAAGTAGTGAATTAAGACTGTCATGAATGGAATTGTAGATTGTCTAAGGAGTGTTAGACATGGCAATGGCATTGCTGCAATATTCATGAGTACTTTGAAATAGAGATTAAAGTATTGGATTAACCCACGCTCAGAGAATTACTTCATGGAATTCATCACGGGTAATTCTGAGACGATAATATTTTATAATCTTTAAACGGAGATATATGAGTTGTGGTTTACAAGTCAGTTGTGCATTGATGACACGTAAACGCATTGGTAACTCGATGTTATAAAACGTGTTGTTGTGCATGATTTGATGAGTAGATGGTGCAAGCATATAAGTCAAAGTTTATTCGTTCCTTTTGCCCTAACGTGAAAAGCGATATCTTTGGGCCCCTCGGTGATTTGATGTTGACTTATAGTGCCGGGCCCGGTCAGAACTGAATTGATGTGTTCGATTGGAAGTTCTAAAGTCATTACAAATCGGAAATCGGGAAACAAAGTACTGAACAATGAGATTGATTATATTCCATGTCTCATGTTCAAATGATGTCTTGTAGAGCGAAGGATTATATGATCTCTTATCTTAGGACACATAACTGACTAGGTCAGAGTTCGACAGCGTTCGTTGGAAGCTACAATTTGCTGATCAATTAGGAAGTTACAATGGCAATAATAGTTATTAGACTTATCCAAGTGGGAGACTGTTGGATTAGGTGTCTAAGCCTATAACTATAATTGATAGCAACACCAGTCCTTTTGGGTTGCCCTCAAGACTCGACATATGGAGAATTAATAAAAAGGGAAAAGAAATAGTTTGTTAATTATTATGGTCTAATAATTAACTAGATAAAAACTATTTGGGAGGTTAATTAACAGTTTGTTAATTGAAAGAGATAAATAATAATTAATCAATAGTTGGTTAAATTAGGAAATTGTCTATCCCACATGGAAGATTTCAAAAATCTCTTAGGCAAAAGGGAATTTCGAAATTTTGCATGTATCCCACATTAGTGGGCTTACAAAGTAAGGAGGTTATCCAAGGCTATAAATAAAGGTCTTAGGAATTCATTCCAATTTGCTCATCAAGGCTTGAGTATTCGCCTCCTTCTTTCTCCCTCCTTGTGGAAGAACTCCTTATAGTTCATCCCACCCTTAGTTTATATTCTTCTTCGAGTCCTTGGGTGTGATCCCATTAGAGGCATGACGATTGTGGTGCTTGCTTCCTTGAAGTCAAGAAGGATTATTATAGTTGTTTACTATAACAACTAAGAGGTATGTAACCCTATCTGTCTTAGTAATTTATTTATTTATTTTGATTGTTTGCTAGGGTTTATTATATGTTCATAGTTATAGGTTCAATAGTGAAAACATAGATCATGTTTTAGGTTGCATGCACCCTTAATAGTTTAAGTCTGCTTGTAGTGCCTGAAACCCATCATGTATCGCTACTCATTTTGTTCTATAGTATCTTACAAGCTCATGTCGAACATCATAAATTCAGTTTTGAAACTACTCCACCTTAAAACTGCTTTCAGTGTACGCTTTTTAAAAAACATACTTTTGTTTTACTTAGGTGGCCGAATGATGATTTTTAGGAGTATACAAATACAATAAATGAAATTTGTTTTTCAACTATGAGATTTTTAATACTATGCCTGATGGATCTGCAGGCATTGTGGGAGGGCAAGATGGTAAATTGCACATATATTCAGTCATGGCGATTCTCTGACAGAAGAAGCCGTCCTTGAAAAACATCAAGGGGATATTATAGTTATTCATTACTCTCTTGATGTTTCTATGTTTTCCTTTGCTGATGCCAATAGAGAAGCTGTTGTTTGGGATAGAGTCTCCATAGAGGTAATCTTAGCAAGTATATTCTTGAAAATTATGTACTATATACGGATATCTTAAAATCTGCTTATAATCTTCTTTTAGCTAATTTTTTTGTTTGACCCGTTTGAGATGAAGCACAACCCAAATTGACCCATTTATAAGCAAACATGTCTAAATTATAGAGGCCATGCTCTCTATGTCTTGTCTGTTTATGCCCCTAATTTCATTAACAAAATCGTGACATTCTTTGTTACTTTTATTGACAGGTGAAGCTTAATGTTTTGCATGAATCAAAAGTTAATCTATGTTGTATCTTTGCATTTTGAAGGGAAATTACCTAATATATATATATATATATATATATATATATATATATATATATATATATATATCATGAGTAAACAGGTTTAGATTGAGAATGGAAATTAATCATATAAGCAGGTTATTGCCCGTGATATTGGATTTTTGTAACCATATTATCATCTGGTGAGTTCTTTTCTTATAATTATTGTTTTGTAAAACTGACCTGCATGTTTTTTTTTTTTTGCGCATGTTTCTAACTATATGCATCCTTATGTTTAAATTCCAAATTCTGCACACACAAAAAAAACTTGACCCCCTTTTTTTATAAATTTTTATAAAGTAGAACATTATTACCGAAATGGGTAATGGATTTGGTTGTCCCACTGCATTTGATTCTTTTCTATTCCCTTTTCAATGATATATGTACCCATCCTTAGATTTAAGCAAATCAATACTTGATTGTCTCATTCTGACTTTGATTTTTGAATTTAGAATAATCTTATTCTGCCAAATTTTCTATATATTTTCTTGAAAAAGATATTTTTTTAAGTGACTTGCATGGCTACTGCAGGTACACGATGGGATATAGTCGTGTCCCGCAATGCTGGTTTTAGTGGTTAGGTAGGGTTGAACCGTTTGTGATTATATTTTCATATTTCTTCTAAATACTTCATTTTAATTTTACAACCGAATGATACTTTATGTGTAGGTGGTGGAGCTGGACTTTTTGTATCCATAGACAGTGGGATAACGGTTACCGTATCATATCAACCGCATTCAAATGTGACCAGTCTGCTCTAATGTTGAGTGTACCCCGCCGCAAAACCGGTGATGAACACAAGAAACTTTACATACGTTACAGTTTCCAAGAACATAAGAAAATTTAGTATGACTTTGACTTGCTTGATTTTCCAGTTCACATACTAAGTCAATGTTAGATAACAAGTGCACTGTGTTTACTAAAAAAAATCAATAGTAATCCCATAGATTTTACTTGCTTGATTTTCCGGGAGAGTTGATAGTAATGTTGGTCTGTTGACCATTTTTGTTAGAGCATATTCCTATGCTTCATTGTGTCTCGTGTATTGTATCTAGATTAGAGTATCTTTATGAGTCTTAGTGGTAACATGCTGAGGTGGCCGGACCAAATGGTCCGCATGACATTTGGTACGGGCGTACCATTTGGTACGCTGGTGGTCCGCCGGTTAGTATGTTAACACTATAAATAGTTCGTGTTAGAGAGAGTCAATCAGTTCAGTCATTCTACATCTTAACTGTGTGAAACTTAGTGTGTTTTCTCTCTCTCTAGACTTTGTGTAATCTCTAAGTGAAATCAATAAAGCAAAGTTTTATTTACTCGTTTGTGTATCTCCGATTATCGAATCATGTAGTAGTAAGATCGTTGAAGTGGTTTTACAAGTGGTATCAGAGCAATTGGTTGCTCTACTGCTGTGATTTGATCCATTTTCGAGTTCTAGAGTGAGAAAGTGTGGGTTTTCTTCGTTTTTCATCAAAATTCTTGCAATTCCAAGTGTTTAAGAGGTGAAAAATGATTTCTGAGTGTTTCTGGAGTGTTTTCGCATCTTTCTCAAGCAAGTTCCAGTCGAAAACATCAAAATTCGCGAAAATCAGACGAATCAGGTTCGAACTGCTTTGGTCCGCTCGAAGAACACTTGGTCCGCCGTTGGTCCGCAGCTGGTCCGCACGGCAATCTTCATCCGTATTCTGGTTCGCTGAAACTGGTCCGGAAGGCAATCTTCAAAGTTGGTCCGTGGCGGTTATATTCTGGTCCGCCGTACCAAATTTGGTCCACTGAGATAATCTGATCCGCATCTGGTCCGCTAGTTCAATTGGTCCGCTGAGCATATTTTGGTCCGCTGATTTGATCTGGTACGGAGATTGGTACGCTGAAATCTTATGGTCCGCTGAGAATTGATTGGTCCGCTGGCAGAAAACATATGTTCACTAAAACTGACGTAACTTGAGAACCGTTAAGAGTTACGGGAGCTAATACCAGTCAAAACGTTCGTCTTTCCGAGATCTAGACGTGTAGTAACCTAATGGTCTGTACCCCGTAGTTTGACCCCCCAAAATCAGCTTGGAAGACGTCCATTTTTCAGTTTGAAATTTTTGCTTTCGATATTATAATTTCAAAATGAGCGAGTTTCACGCATTTTCAACTGTTCAATCATCAATGCAAGCCATGTTGAACTATAATAACGAAATAGGAACAAATCAGAAAGTTCCTAAGTTCCTTAGGTTGGAGGATTATGAGAATTGGAAGCAACGATTTGAATCGTTCATTAATGCACTTGACACTGATTTATGGATTTCCATTGTACAAGATTATACATATCCTCAGATAAATGGACAACCGATTGCACACAAGTGATCTTGATGAAGATCAAAGAAAAGTTTATGCCCGAGAAAAGAAATGTTATGGAAATCTCACAATGGCACTACCAAGAGAGCTTCTACATCAATTCAAAAATTGCACAACATCAAAAACTTTGTGGGATGCATTGAAAGATAGGTGTGCAGGAAACGAGCAATATAAGAAAAGTCGAAAGAAAGTTTTGTTAAAAGAATTGGACAACTTTCAACATTGTGACAAAGAAAGTATTGCCGACTTGATTTCTAGGTTTTCACATCTGATCAATGAACTCGATGTTGTTGGAGTCAAGAAAGAAAAAGAGGAATTGAAAGAAAAATTTCTGGAATCTCTACCCGAAAAGTGGGAGAACTTTGTTATGATGCTTACTAATGATCCAAATTACTCGAGTTGGTCATTCAATCAAGTGTTAAGAAAATTACAAGCTCGGGAAATGGAATTACTTGTGAAAAAGTCAGCAACTCCAACAGTTCAGAATCCTGAAATATATTTTGGAGAGAATTCTGCTACGGCGCATGCTAAAACTAAATCATATTCTATTTCAAACAGTAATCCACCAGTAACAGCATTTCTTGCTGGAAAGTCTGAAAATACTGGTAATTCTTCGGGTTGTAGTTTTACCATTCCTGATAGATCATCAAGCAAATCTACTTCTAATCAAGCAACCAAAGATCTAGCTGCTTTGTTGGGTGCTTTTGTATCATCTTCATCTGGCTCCATATTTAGTCAAATTGGTAATTCTGGTTTGGTTTCGGACGATCTAAAACAGATGGATGATGACCAGCTAAATAAATTAGATTTGGATTGGCAGTTGGCTATGATTGCTGAAAGAGGAAGATGGTTTATAGGCAAACATGAAAAGAATTCTATTATGGGTGAATTTAGAGGCACCAAACTGGGTTTAGACAACTCTAAACTAAAATGTTACAAATGTTCCAGTTTGGGACATTTTGCTCGAGAATGCAAGCTATCTTCTTCTAAACCTAGTAATCCGGATAATCATGATCACAATAAAGAAGTTAAAGCTATGATATCTCAAACTAATGAAGAGTATGATTGGACTAAATATTCTCCAGATGAATCTGCATTTATAGTCCACTCTTCAGATCATTATGCATTGATGACAAATACTGAGGTTGAATCGAGTAGATATGTATCTGAGACTAGTAAATCTGAATCGAGTAATTCTGATTCTGAAATGGGTGGTTATGAATCCGTGTGTGAATTTTGTACTCAGAAAGATAGAAAGATTCAGGAATTGGGTCAAGAAAAGGAAAAGTTAGTAGTTGATAGGGTGAAGCTCGAAGAACAGTTAGAAAGTTATAAACAGAATTGTGAAGTTTCTGATGGCATTTTCAAAATGAATGAGAAGTTACTCCAAGAGAAGAGTCTATTATTGAAAGAGTTAGAAGATCTTCGGAAACAGTTGGCAGAAGGGAGTATTCAACATGATCAACAAAAGTTTCAACTTCAACACGAGAATGATGAGTTCATGACAAAAATTGTCAAGCTTACTTCTATCAATGAAAAGCTGGTCAAGGAAGTTGAAGAATATAAGTCTCAAGCTAAAGATGTTAGTGAAGATTTTGAACAGTTATTTCAAAAATCCATCAAAAAGGTTAAAGTCCTTCAGACATCGAATGATGAACTTCAGAAGGCATTGGATGAAGTTACTGCTGATAGAACTCAATATCAAATTGTTCAGTCTGAATTGCAAGACACAATCATTTCTTTGAAGAAAGACAAAACCTTGTTAACCAGAAATATTGAGATCTATAAAGAAAAAGTGGATAAGATTACCAAAGAAGTGCATGCTGCTCATGATGGTATGAAAAGAGAAAAGTCATTGGTAAACAGCACATCTGAGAGATTGATACATTCAAAAACAGTTGTTGCCCAATCTCAAAAGACCATTGCCGATTTGAATATTGAAATTTTGGATCTAACTCGTCAATTGCATAACTTGACGAATTCTCATTCTTTTACAAGTTATTTGTGTCACGACGATAATTTCAGGAAAGTGATTGGAGGCGATGATTTTAATCAAATTCCTCATCCAGTGATTCACACAGAGTCTGTTGTTGATTGGAGCCCTTCAACTATGACGCAAAATTATTCTGGATGTGTTTCTGCGAAACTGGAGGAGAAGAATTCAAAGATTCTCAACAAGAAGGTAAACTCTTCAACATCTGACACATCTACGTTTGTTAAATTTGTTTCAAGTGAAGGTGGTGTACTTGGCAAAGAAATGTCTGATGGCAAGAAAGTTGAGAAAAATGAAGTGGAATTGAATGATACAGTAGTGGCTGCAAAATTGGTTGAAGCAAATAATTTGAAAGGCATTAAAGCTAAATTTACACAGGCTGCTAAATCTGGTAGTTCCAGTTCTCAGATAGATCTATCCAAGTTACCTGGTTACAAACAGTCTGGATTGGGAAGTGAAGGCAAGAATTTTGCAAAGAAGAAGAACATGTCAAAGAAGGTTCAGAAAGCAACGAAAAATACAAACTTGGATCAAATATATCATCTGGCTCAAGTATTCATTTCAACAATGGAGAAAGGATTTGGAGGAAAGCAAAAGAAGAAAGTTTCATCTGACAGTTCTTCGAACGAATCTTCTTCATTCGGTTCTAATGCTACACCTCAAAGTCCTACATCGAAATGGGTACATTCTAACCGATTTCAAATTTTTGACGATATTTCTGATAAGTCTGAATTTTCTGATAAATGTAATCCGGTTCAGGACAAGCCACAATTTACACGATCATATCGTTTGTGCTACCAATGTCGCCAAAAGGGACATCTAGCACAGGATTGCCCTGTCACTGTTAAAAGAAATTTTTCTGGAAAAACTGCCATGATAATTGATGAATCCGACAGAATTTTTTTTTTGAGTCACCAACATCACATTTTAAATCAAAAAGTAAATCAGTTTTCAAAAGTGATTCTAGTGTTGGTGTTTTCTCACAAGATGAAGTTTCAGTAAAAACTGCACCTGCGACAATGCAGTGGCGACCTAAGATGGTCCGCAAAGCTGCAACTAATTTTGTGGAAGACACTGGTCGACCAGAAGCTGTGTGCTTTGGGTCGTTTGAATACTAATCATTTAAACCAGTGTGCAGGTTTCTTCAAGAAGTCCTATTGGTAATTGTGAAGTTCATGCTTCAAGAAGTTGTTGATAGTGGAGTTTCCTGCTTAACTTAAATTGAATGTTTCGTATTTCAAAACTGAAAGTTTTTCTAAAAGGCTTAACCTGAAAGGTATCGGTATCGATTGGTCAATTTCTTTCTTTTTACATTCCGTATGTAGTTTAGGGGGAGAAAATTGAAAAACCAAAAATAGTGTCTTTATGTTGTTGTTTTTGTTAAAATGAAAAACCAAAAATAGAGTTTTCATTTTAAGGGGGGAGAAAATGGAAAATACAAAAACATCAAAAAATAGAAAAATTCAAAAACATTGAAAAATGAGAAATTGATCCGACATGATTGGGAAATGATGGTACATTGGCTTACGTGTCTGACTCATGGATAAAATAGATGAAAAAGCCATAAGATCATGGTTCGATGTGCTTGGTAGGCTCGGCATTAAATCAGAAAGTATTCAGATGTGATAAACATTAAAATACTAATGTTTGACCAAGTGGACAACATCTTGATGCATATCTCATGATATCAAGAAACAAATATGTGAAAGAGAAAATGAGAAGTCACTGTGTATACATGTGTTCATTTTGCAAAGATTTAAACTTGTTTAATTTTCTTTATTTTGTCAAACGATCGGACTTTCTTAGCGTATCAAAAGATCGACCTGATTGTTTTTCGTTTGACGTTCTGCTTTATTTTTTTTGGTGTTTCGTATAACTCATCGGACTTTCTTTGCGTGTACGGGAGTACCGACCTGATTGTTGTTGGGTTATACAATTTCAACTTGTTTTATTTTCTTATTTTGTTAAATCCGAGGCCTTATCTGCGTATCGAAAGATCGACCTTAAGGTAGACGATTTAACGTTCTTATTTCTTTTTGCATGGAACACAGTTGACTGATTCATGAATAAAATCATTATGTGATTAAATAACAAATGAAATCACAAAGTGTGATATAAAAGCAAAAACATATTTGAGTATGTCTGATAGTGTGGGGTACCCTGGTCAAAGCAAACCTAATCAATTCAATAACATATCCGGATGTTATGAGTATGATTGTGCCTGAGTTTAAGATGGACAAATTATACCAGTAATCGACATGACTTGTGTGCTGAAATAATTGAAATTGAAGTGTAGTTCAGCATGTCATGACCAATATGATCCCAAGTTGTGATCTTTCTCACAAAAGACAAAAATAGTGTGTGATTCAGTATTTCATTTTTATATTGCATTTATGTTTCATATCTGAAAAATTCAAAAAGATTTTCGGTGTGTTTTAATATAAAATTTCAAAAAGCCAAAAAGATTTTGTTTCTTATTTGTTTTCGACCGATCGATACATGATATGAAATCAAAATTTCAAATCTATATCTTGGATTCTCGAAGAGAAGTTTTGCGCCAAGATTAAATTAATTTTTTCAAAAGAAAAAGAAAGCTGCGTTTTTGTCTTCTGAAATTGCAGGTTATCTGTGTGACAAGACTCAAGCATGGTGAAAGAGGGAGTTTGTTATATCTTTCACAAGTGGATCTTTAAGTTCAAAGACTGTTCAAGATTGATCCAGCCATGTAAGCTCTATTTCTGACAAGGTTTTTAAGTTGAAGATCGGATGCAACGATGTTGAAGATTGAAGACTGAAGTTTTGTTAGAATATAGAGACACTACACATTAAGGGGGAGTTTGTTAGAGCATATTCCTATGCTTCATTGTGTCTCGTGTATTGTATCTAGATTAGAGCATCTTTATGAGTCTTAGTGGTAACATGCTGAGGTGGCCGGACCAAATGGTCCGCATGACATTTGGTACGGGCGTACCATTTGGTACGCTGGTGGTCCGCCGGTTAGTATGTTAACACTATAAATAGTTCGTGTTAGAGAGAGTCAATCAGTTCAGTCATTCTACATCTTAACTGTGTGAAACTTAGTGTGTTCTCTCTCTCTCTAGACTTTGTGTAATCTCTAAGTGAAATCAATAAAGCAAAGCTTTATTTACTCGTTTGTGTATCTCCGATTATCGAATCATGCAGTAGTAAGATCGTTCAAGTGGTTTTACAATTTTGAAACTGGTTTGACTTTTGAGGTTAAATACATGAAATTTTGACTTTGAAACTTGTATGAGTTAGTTATAATACGTGCAGGTTGTTTGGTAAGGTTCCATACCCTTGTGATAATTTTCATGCATTAGTTGTTATCATATCATAGTAGACATTATATGCAGGTTGTTTTGACTCTAAATATATGTTCATGCATTAGCTGCTATATAAATATTGCTATTTGACTTCATTTTACCAAAGAGATTGCTTACACTTTTTTAGGGTTATGGAAAATATTGTTGAGAACTTTTTAAGGGTTCAGGAACATAATTGTTGATGTGATGCTGCATAATATGTGTTTAGATTTATATGGTGCTATTGTCTATATTTGAGTAATAAAACTGTGAACATATTGTGTGCTTGATAACCTTCATGGAGAAGTACACAAAGTTTTATGCTTTGAATAAACAAAGTTTTGTTTTTTTTTTGTTTCCTTTTTTAACCTTATCTGAATTTATATAACTATTACTAAAACAAATGGGCATGGCGCACACAATGTGGTTTCAAATCAAAAATATCTTTAAGTGTTGTAATACTATTTATTTGAACATCAACTCTTTAAAGTGAAAAACTATTAATTTAAACACCAAAGATTCAAACTGAAAATTGTTACACGCAAACAAGGGAGGAGCCACCCTTTGAGGGTCGTTGTCTATTGAGCCCAATGAATTTTGAAACCGCAGTTGAGCGTATATGAACGGAACATTAATTGACCTCAATGGTTATAAGGTTTTGACCCCAGAACGTTTCAAAGTTTCCATCAAGCTCAATGGCATATCGATCCTTTTTAAGGCTCACGACGTGCTTGTTTGACCTGATGTCAGGCGTTCGAAACATGGCTACTACAATTGTCGTGCCATCATAACGCAACAACAAACGACGAATCACGCTTTATAAACCGCTACCGCCGCTGCAATGCGCGAACAGAAGACGAATAACACGCTATACAATGTCCCCGACGCAACGCGCGGGCACACGGCTAGTTTATTCTTAAACATAATCAGATGATCAGTTTTTTAAATGATTCAGCTATTTTTTTTTTTTTTGTTATTGCAACTTCACAATAGCTTTTGGTTTAATTGAGTAATATACTTATATCAGTTTGATTATGTACTACTATAAAAATAAGCTTATATTTGTTTGCACGTAATATTGTGAATGACTTCTAGAAAATTTTATGCATTAAAAATACATCTTGTGTGAATTTGGACCCTTTTTCTTTTTATCTACTTTTTGTTTGTTTAAACTATTAAAGATATAATACAAACTTGGATCAACCAGTTCAAGTAAATAGGTGATTAATTGATTCTGTTTATTTAAGTTTTTTTTTTGTCAACATGTACCAGATAAGTAGATGTACTTAAGTTAAATGGACAAGTTTTAATAACTTCAATGTCTTTATAGCAAACGTATATTATGATGGACATTATCAAGTATGTGACTTGATTAGAGTTATCAAGTGTGTGACTTGATTAGAGTTATCAAGTACTGTATGTATATAATTTAACAATGAAAAAGGCGTGAAGTGTGTGACTTAATTAGAGTAAAAAAAATTCTGCCAATTTAGAGATGTAGCTACCATCTCACTTTGGTCTCTGTATGATATGGACTTGCAACTATAAATTTGGTTGGATTTACACTCTTTTTTTGTTACTAACTTGGCATTGAGAAATTTTGCAGGTTGCCACTTCACGTTTCTGGTGTGGAGATTGTTTATAGTTCATATTCATAGGTTTAAACATCTAACCTGGAAGTCGGTGAATTTTTTTATTTGGCATCTTTGTATCTCTTTTTTATGTATGATTTTCATATGCATCAGGTTTGGTCAAACTCCAACTTAAACATTTCAGAATGGAAACAGGAGGATGGGAATTACTTACAATTTTTTAACAATTTTTGTGATTGCATGCCCAATGTTTATGCATACATGTAACTGTGTTAATATCCAGGTTAATATTTTCAGTTGATCTTTCTTGGCAACTTTTATTGATGTTAATCAGGTGATTTAGGTGCTTTTAATATTGTTCTTCTATTCTCTTCATTTTCCTAGCTGGATTTTATCGAAATTAATTACTCTCTTGCAGGTTTCTGTGTGAAACACTCATATGCATTTGTTTCCCAACTTGATTTGGTGCAACAGATTATACTACGGTATGAGCATTTCATCACTTTTTGATAGCTCTAAGATAGGGGCTGTTGTCACTGAAGTTATATTTTGGATAATTTCAAGTTGAGATGGTAGGAAGAAGAGATATTAAGGTGTGAGAGACTAACAGTTTATTCCTACTGCTTTGTTCGAGTCATGTTCTTCTTTAAAGTTTCCATTTCTTAAAAAAAGATGTGAGAGACTAACAGTTTATTCCCTATTACCTTGTAAATTAGGGTTTGTGAAAAACAAAAACCTAACCAACCGGATTGTGGTTATCTTGCCCGGGACGGTTATACACTTATAGAGGTATACACTTATAGAGGTCGGTTTATTGGAATTTTTTTTTCGGTTGTAACCGTGAATAATATGCTACTATAAAAGTTTATTACCGACCTACTGTAAAAGTATGTTTCCAGATATAGTTCTTCTAAAATTTGTTGCCTTTTGTTTGTATTGTGATGCTGCTATGGAATGATGCTTCATGCTCAAATTGGAAGGAAGTAGTGTACATGGTATGAATGACAAATAAGATGGACAACATGGTTGAGGATGTATTAAATGACATTGGTAACAAAAAAATAAAAAGCACCATGATGAGTAAATTTTTCGTTGTTCAAGAAGTCTATGGAAAGGAGTGTTACATGTACACAAAGAACAAATGCAAATGGGAAGGTTCAGCTGGATTTGGAAGTCATCCTGCAGGCGTAGGGATGATCTGATCAGAAGGTTGAAGGTTGTTGTGAGACTATTGTTGAAAGCGTGGAGAGTATCTGGGTATTTTCAAAGGAACATATGAAAAGTTTGGGAAGGGGTTCAAAGATCAGGATGATAAGAAACATCTTAAAGTGAGGCTGTCAAATCCTGGGAGCTATGAGGGAATGAGTGATGTTGGAAAAGCTTTGCTTCTGGTCATTGTTATTTGATAGGGTATTCAATAGTGTTAGTTTTTCCATGGGGTTTGATCGTTTGGTGACTGTTTTACATTTTTATTTGGTTTTTATCTTTTGTATTTTGTAAAAATAGAGAAAATAGTATAAGAAAAACTAAGTAGCCAAGCACATATTACTTTTACTTGAAATTTACTGCTAAATATACATTTGATCAAGCCAAGATAATGCACCTTCCTATCAGTACTATTTCATACCATGTTGTTGCTAAAGCTGGTTTTTTAACAATCATACACTGCAATATAATGAAAGTGAGTCACTTGTGATCCATTTCTAGGACGATGTCGTCTCGGATTTTAATCATTTTATTAAATAACTTCTCTTTTTCTGTATATCCCCCACAGGCCACAACACGCAGACTGATTAAAAAATACTTAACTGCACATACAAAGAAACGGAATTTGATTACTTAAGTGCATCATATTACTTTACTAGCAAAATATGGTCACCCTTAATAAAAGAATAAATCACCTTTCAGTCCCTATATTTATTAAAAAAATATAAATTTCTTACAAAACAAACAATAATGTCCCTCCATTAAGTTTTCTTTTATTTTTGTTAAATTCAATGATTTTGGGTTAGGGGTTGGTTGATTTCACATGTGCTCACATTTTTCACCTTCATCGTGTTTTCACATTTTGTGTAAACTAACAAGTAGGATGGCACATCATAATTTTATAAAATGGTCAAACAATGGTCAAGGTACGTGTATATGAATGTTTATAAATGCTAATATATTGGTTTATGTAATTAGAGTAAAATGGGTCAAAGTACAAGAACATTGCGATTTTAAATTTTAAGATTTAAACAACCAAGATTAACTTCTAACACTGTCCTTTTTTCCTTTCTATTTTTTTAGAAAGAAATTTTGTGTTATCTAAATTTTGAATTTCTCATAATATCTACTCTTCAAATTCAATCCTTGATTTCCTGTCATTACATCCTTTCCTTCGTTCTACTCTTTAGACAAGTAGACCACCCGTCTTTAAGAGACTTACTCGATCGTGATACATTTATCTCCATCATGATAATCACAATATAATCTTCATATTTCTATTCCCTTCGTATTCTAAAGCATGGTAACTTCAACACATGTAAGGCAACAATTTCTTTTCTTTGACCACTCTTCATTTTCTCTAGCTGGGCAAAAGGAACAGATACAAGAGACTCCCGATTTAAATTTTGATGAAGAATAGTGGTCAATCTATGTTTATGAGTTATATTTTATTACTCATGTGTTCGGATATTTATTTTTAAATTACTATGTTTATGACCAGTTACCTAACCTTATTCGTGTAATCGTTATTATTTATCACGCTAATAGAAATGAATACTCTGATGCAAATTGTCATGCCACCATAACACGCAAACAAATATCGAATAACGCGCTATAAACGATCGCCGCCGCAACGTACGGGCACTATGCTAGTATATATATATATATATATGTGTGTGTTGTGTGAAAGACAGGTAAACACTTAAAATGATTTTTGAACTAAACGGTAGAACTCACCAGCGTAAGTTGACTTTTTAAAAGTATGTATGCTAGGTTCTGCAGAGACGTTTAGAAGTAAAGGCATGGATCTTGTGAGGGCGGGATAATCGTGAAAGCTATCAAGGAAGGATTTCTGGCAAGCTGGCTTAATTATAGATTTCGTTATTTTAACGAGTTGTAATTATGTACATTATCTCTCTTACTGTAGTACTTGGCTTATATAAATAAAAGTTTTAAATTTCCGCTGCTTAATATCTTTGTTGATACCTTGTGTTTATGAGTAAATCCGATACGTGACCACTCCTAGTGCCAAGTATGGGAGTGGGTGTCACAAGTTGGTATCAGAAACCTTGGTTTAAGAGATTTAGGTACAAGCGCGGTGCCTAGACTTAAACTAGGACTCTGGGTAGAGTAAGTTGAGATAGGAAATATAGATGCTAGCCAGGAAGATTGTGCCAGTAAGAATAAAACGCATAAGGAACGTAATAGGTAGGACTTGTGGTATTTGAATATGGAATATACATGATTACGGTTGGCCACTGCAATTTGGTATTCGCCATATAAACAAATCCTAAGTGCTAATTGGTATGTGGCCAAGTGCGGGGTAGGTTAAATAATAATGAGATACCTAATTCGAAGAAGATTTTAACTTAGAGTTATCGGCGAAAACGAAGGAGTAAAAGTGTGGACACTAAGGATAAGTGCGGCGAAAAGTAATTGAGTTTTGAAAGCATCATAATTATAAGTGCACGTATAATTATCATTAATTCAAAATTTGGAGACTCTACATCAAATGTCACCTTAAGCAAGGAACATGAAGACACGATCAAAAATAGACGCAGTCACGATAAAGAAGAAATGAGAGTTGCTATGGCAGGAGTAGTGGAGACAATGTTCCAAGCTACGTTGCTATCTTCGGAAGACCATAGGAATTCACTATAGGCGTTAGGCCAAAAGGCTCGAAGCGTAAGCAGTTGAAGTTAGGAATAGTTCAAAGAAGAATGACGGAGGTTACCACAAGATGGATCGAGAATCATCGGCTAGCTTAGGAAGCATGATTGCAAGGAGAAGCAATTCGAGAATACAAGGACGGGAACGACCAACTAATCTAGGTATAGGCAAGAAGATCGCTTTATCAACCATCATCCAAACCAGAAGAAGCATTAGGAGTATGGAGGTCCAGAGTAGGCCAAGAAGAACTTATGACCCAGGAGATGCTATACTTCAACAAATGGCGGGAAGAATCCATATGATGATCAGAAGAGCTACATGAGCGTAGATTAGGAGAAGCATTGTCAAGGAATCCCGTAATCAAGCTACCTTGGATAGCTTAGATTTACGTCTTCCGTAGGACAAATGCAAACCATCAAGCTAGATGATCTCAAGATGAATGACGATATGCGGACGAGCCTGACGATTCGAAGTTACAGCAATGGCATTTACACTCAAAAGACTGAGGCATTACACGAGATTATGCGTCGAATGTCTATCTGGTTTATTAGATAAGTAATAGACATTAGGACATGTAGTATGGAGGCGGACGTTTGGCGTACGCAAAGTTGAGCATTAGGAATCTCACGCAGACGCATCTTCCCGAAGAATTGGCAGAATTATTAGACCGAAGAATCGTAGCAGCTTTAAAGAAATTCCACGAGTAGATAAGTCAGAATAAGAAGGACCTCCATACTCCTAATGGGTAATCGGGTTGGAATTAGGGTCTGAATTTTTGTAGGTAATCCTAAAATATTGTGTTTTAAGAAAGCCCTAAGTTTATTACACAATTGGAAAATGTTTGGTAATGGTTTTGTTAACGGGTCAAAATTAGGGTTTTCATAACGTTATTCTACCCAAATTGAGTAAACGAAGTGGAACTAAGCTATGATATTTTAAAGGATATTATAATATGTTATAATGGATAATAACTTAACTTGGTTTGAAACAAAAATGAGTTTTGATAATAAAACGAGAAATACGTGAAATTAGGGTTTCTAAAATGGATAATTAATATAAAATATTCCGGAGGGTATGGGGACTTGATTATTGGTCTTATAACATGTTTATATATATATTAATTATATATGATTTTAAATTTGATAAATAGTTAAGTATTAAAGATACCGAGTTAATCGGATATTTAGAAGTTCGTGCGAACCGGAAGGGTAGGCGCATGTACTCTGGGTTTTTGGGAAAGCAGGGGTGTCGTATAAATCCCAACTAGGACCTGGCATACCTCACTGGACGATCCCAGGGTGAGCATTTTCTTGTAGGAATGCGCATGTTCATATTATTAATAAAAATGTTATTATGCCTATAAGGGCATTTTGGTCATATTAGCCTTAAAGAAGATAAACCCTAATAAAATGTTATTAAGATAATAAGATATAAATAAACATAAGTATTCTTTATAATAACCCTACATTAATGCGATCCGATACGCGATTAGGTTAAATATGGACCATAACGGAAATTCTGTCTGAATAACTAATTAAAGATATCAGGTGAGTTTCTACAAGCCCACTTTTAAATGTTTTAATGTTTTAAATGTTTTTGGGCTGGTATACATACAATACTTGTGAAAATATATTCAAGATAATTGTGACTTGATATATATTTGTTATATGATGAAATTGTTACTGAACTGCTTATACGTGTTATGTAATTATGTTAATTATAAT
>JBCNJP010000025.1:148009-189615 GCA_039602395.1 Deinandra increscens subsp. villosa | reverse complement strand
TTCAAACTCCCAATGGTCCTAACTTTTAACCTATTTATTTCTGATGATCCCGCCGTTAAAAAAACTAACTCCGTTAACTTTTTTGATGACATGGCACGTGACTTGGCTTTTTTTATTGTTCTCTAAATATTTTATTTCCAGATGGCATCTAATCACCAACCTTTTTTATACATGTAATATACTACCCTAAATCTGTATCAAATGAAAAGAAAGAAAGAAGAAATTATAAAGGAGAAAGGAAAAAAGAAAATAGAGATAGAGGTGAAGGCGATTTCCCATCGTTCTCCGGCCAACGGTCTGGTCCTCCGGTGACCTTCACCATCCGACCTTCATCGACCAGCCGACGTCCGGCGACCCAACTGTGTTTCCCCTTTCTCCCTTTTTTTTCTGGTTGTGATAGCCTCACGGAGGGGCTATGACGGCTCGAGTAGTGGTGGTGGTTTCGGATTCAGGCTGTGGCGCTGCTATTTGTCCCCTTTTCGGTGGTGGTAGCGATGGTCTAAGGGCTGGAACCAATGATCGGCGGCGGTGACGGGTATACCAACCCTAGTCGAGATTCCGGCGAGTCCCTTTCCGGCGACGAGTGGTGGTGGCTCACGGCACAATCGCCACTCCGGCGACCTTCCTCGGATTTCGTACGCTGGTTCGTTTAGACTGGAGTTTATTGAATCTCTCTGGTTGCCATGGCAATTTCCGATTTAGTGGTGTATTTTAAATTATATTTAAATATTAGAAAAGAGATATAGTCAATATAGGTTGTTTAGGATTTTGCAGCTTTTTGTTCCTACTTTTCCTGTTGTACTTGTATACATATCTTTGCTTTTGTTAATGAAAACCACAATTCAAGCTTTCCATTGTTAACCTTGTGTTCATTATCTTTTGTAATTATCCTTTACAAATTACAAGGTATATAAGAGCTCGCTGGTGAACAGTGGTGGTGAGGATGGGAGTGTGGTTAGGGATTCCACTCTTGTCTAACATCGTCGGAGTTGGAGCCGGAATGTCGTCGGAGTCCGAACGTGGAACGTCGCCAGGTTGCAGTTGGTGGTGGGGTGGAAGAATAATGTGAGGATGGAGATGATGATGTGGCAAGAAGTTAAATTAAAAAAACAAAAAAAAATTACACATCAGCTGCCACATCAGCAACACTTAACGGTGTTAAGTTTTCTTAACGGCAGGACCATCAGAAATAAATAGGTTAAAAGTTGGGACCATTGAGAGTTATTATTAAAAGTTGGATTATTGTCGGCCAACCCTCAAAACTTGGGATTATTAAAATCCAATTTTCCTTATGTTTATGTTTAATTTTAGGTTTAATTATGTTTAATATACATATTGTTTATATTAATTTTGGGTTTTATTATCAGTTTGAACAATTCCTCCCCCCCCCCCCTTTAATTAAAAATTTTCACCAAAAAATTTGAATTTCCCACCATTAGTTCAAACTACACCCAAAATTTCGAACTAAATATTCTTATTATCGATTCATCACATATATATACTTTTCCCTCTCACTTTATCAGAAAATTTCTAGCTAGTTAAACGCCTCCTGCGAATAACCAGGTCTTCTTTCTCATCCATATCATTCACATCTTCCATGGAGCTTCAACAACGAATAGCTTCAACAGACAGCGCTAGCGATTCTTCAGAAGTGGGATGTGATTTGGGAGACCAATCAGTCCAGAAAATGGTAATTGTCAAGTTATTCTGTTTCATTAATTACAATATGTTTTCATAAAATTGTTTCTTTTGTTTATTATTGATACACGTTTAACTTGGGATCCCTGTATTTGTGTATAGTTACAGTTACAGATCGATAAAATTCGTTTCATACAGAACTAATTAGGAAGGGGTATATTTTGCAGAAATCGTCTCCATTCATTTCAACCCATTCATTTTATGCTAAATTCGTTATTTTTATGCTAGGAATGTTGAGGTCAAGCATATGCACATGTTTGTAGATTCATGTTACTGGTGAACCTCCTTTCTTTTTTATGTACACTACTAGAAATGGGGAACTGTTTGTTTATATCCAGGGAAGACATGATGGGTTCCGCTCTTCCCTTTAGATGTCTTTAAAATTGTGTATAACATATCAAATAATTAGTCAATAGGATCTTTATGTGAGATATTAATAACTAAGAACTATTTTATGCTACTCTGGTCATTACTAGCTAGGAAATGATCCTAGAGGACATATATAGGAATGTTTCCAACATTTTTTGTATGTTCATGTTAGAGGGGTACAAAATAAAGAAATTGTAGTTTAAATCCCCTGTAGAAGAATAGAATAATGTTGATGTCATGCATCTGCTACCTTATAATAACATACACTCTTGTTCATGAACAACACAATCCGGATGAACTCTTGTTCCTGAAGAACACAAATAGATGCAAGTTCCTGGTACATAAGAATATATACTTCATGTAAGAACAAAGTTATGAGTTAAATGGGGCCTTGCTATGATTCATTGAAAAAATATGTTAATATGAAAAAAAATAGAGTATATACATAATCTGTATGAATAAAACTGGAACAACTTATGTTAGATTAAAAAAACAGAATAAATACTTTCATGATAGGTCCGCATCATTATTATGCTATAACTTTTTACCAATTCAAAAACATTGTTCTAGGTAAATTCTAATGAGATTTTTGTTGGATCTAGCCACAACACTAATCATGTTGACATACACACAACGGTTAGTATTGGTCAAACTCATTATCGGTTTGATTGCTCATTTACATAAAGTAATTAATTAAACTATAGGGCGTGAAATCGGTGGTCGATCAACCTCGTCTGAAGCAGTTGAAAAGAAAAAGGTAAATATTTTCCAGTCAAGTTTCATTACGTTCTATAGTTTGTCAGTAATCTGTTTGGTAATGTCATGTAGTCCCATTTTAAATGTTATTTGGTACCTCTAACACTTGGGCCAGCTAGGGATTGTTGGAACAAATGGTGAGATGTGTACCAAACAAAGTTCAATTGACTTTGAAGTTGATCCGGAACTTAATGTGATGTTCATCAGGATGTTTTAAGTTCATCTGGATATCTAATGTTCATCTGGAAATCAATTGAATTGTAGGACCTGATGACCCATACTACTTGCAATAAAATGGTACTCCTCAGTCCATATCTATTATGGTGGTAAGTATTTCAAAATTGCTATATATATTATGATCAATTTCCATAACCTAATTATCAATTATATATTTTGGTATAGGAAGGAATACAAGAAAAAAATAGTCCTAATTAAGCTCAAATCTGGACAGTTGAAGATGAAGACCACGTGGTAGTGTTGTTGCCTCCCGGATTGAAAATTAGATTGAGAATAATGATTGTATGCAATGTAATTTTCTTTAGTTTTTTATTTGTATTTCATTTGTCTTTGACTTGTAATTGAATTTTATTTGATTTGTAATTAATAATTTGTAATAGCTTTTAAATTGGCCACGCGTATAGCAAGGACCCATCTGATTTCAACAACCTTTTGGTTACTTTTTCTTCTTCCCAAATATATGTGGCTAAAACACAAATATTCGTGACCATATAATACCAAAGGCCACACTTTTTATATTTTATCGTGGCCATTGCCATCCTTTGGCCACGCGTATTGGGACAAAATATCTGATTTCAACTACCTTTTGGCCACTTTTTTTTTCCAAATATATGTGGCTAAAAGACAAATATACATGACCATATAATACCAAAGGCCACACTTTTTATATATTAACGTGGCGGTTGCCACCCTTTGGCCACGCGTATTGGGACAAAATATCTGATTTCAACTACCCTTTGGCCACTTTTTTTTTTCCAAATATATGTGGCTAAAACACAAATATACGTGACCATATAATACCAAAGGCCACGCTTTTTATATTTTAATGTGGCCATTGCCACCCTTTGGCCACGCGTATTGGGACAAAATGTATGATTTCAGCAACCCATTTGGCCACGTTTTTTCATATCATATGTGGCTAAAAGACAAATATACGTGACCATATAATACCAAAGGCCACGCTATTCATATTTTAACGTGGCGGTTGCCACCCTTTGGCCACACGTATTGGGACAAAAACTATAATTTCAGCAACCCATTTGGCCACGTTTTTTATAATATATGTGGCTAAAACACAAATATACGTGACCATATAATACCAAAGGCCACGTTAAACAAACACATGTGGCCGTTGGGACCCTTTGGCCACGCTTTTCGAAAGAATTGTTTGATTACAACAACAAATATTGGTATCCTTTAGCCACGCTTCTAGGTGGCTTCAACCACTGATATTGTAACGTGGCAGTAGGGTACATAAGGTGATGGGACCTTTGGTGTCGATTGGAATGGAAAAAAAACGTGACCAAACACCTTTGGTCACGGTTTTTTTTCCGTTGCCAAAGGTGAATTTTGACGTAGTGTGAATAACATGGAATAAAAAGCTAATTAGAGTTTTGAAGTTGGATGAGGATGAAATTCAATAAAAATTCATCTCAATTACAATGTATAGCAATGTGATGCATTATGTGGAAAATTATCTCATATATATATATATATATATATATATATATATATATATATATAAAAGGATGGAACTTTATGTTCAAAAGTGGTGTATGTTATTAATAAACCGTGAAGTTATAAATATGTATCTAGTTAGGTTTTAAGTCACTGGAATTATCATGAACATTTAAATTATGGGATTTAGCAATACTCGGTATTTTATAACCTCGTAATTGTATGGTTAAAATGCAAAGTGATATAAGTGGGGACCATGTCATGTTATGTGACTATTAGGAGCTGCTAAATTAATGTAATGCGTGGCGAGATGCTTAAAGGGTCATGGATTGCATCTTGAAAATTTCTAATCTAAATGATTACATCAATCATAGGTGATCAATACGGGTGCTCAAGTAATCAAGATACTTACAACTTGAAGACTCAAGGTAACATTAAGTTGTTTTATAATTGTTACAGAGTATGTCTTATTAATGAAATTAATCCAACTACAGGATATAAATCAAGTTGGGGTAAATAATGGTTGTCAAATTTTGGATGGTAACAATCAAGTTGTATTTATATATATTGCTACAAAGAATGTTTATTGGTGGTTTATCCACAAGTATGAATGGTTACTAGGTCGAAGCCAATAGTAGTTGCCAAAAATGCTAGTTAGTTGAGATATATAAAGTATGTGTTATGTGAATAATCTTCGATCGTATGGGTTTAGTTAAGTATGATGAATTGTGAATCAATTATGTACCTTCCGGTAAAGTTGAAAGCATGGGGTCCTGTACCCAACAAATACCTTCGGGGAAAGTGGAAAGTATGGGGTATTTTACCCAACAGACACCTTCGGGTAAAGTTGAAAGTATGGGGTCTTGTACCCAAATAAACACCTTCGGGTGAAGTTGAAATAATTGGTTTTTGACTATGGTGTACCTACGGGTAAGATGGATGAAATGTGACTTAGGATCATAATGTCCTAAATCAAACAAAGTTGAGAATAGTTGTATATTGTTGTGTATTGTTGTGTTTATGACGAAATTTAATTAGAATGTGAATCAGGATCATAATGACCCTAAATAATCAAGTTGATAAAAGTTGATCCTTGTTGTGTTAACAATGATGAATGGAAGGTGATTTAGGATCATAGTAACCCTAAATAATTAAGTTGGTAATCGTTAAACCTTGTTATGTGGATGTTTGTTAAAGAACTATGATTTAGGATCTTATGGACTCTAATCAAGTATGTTGATAAAAGTTGCATAATCATATGGACCCTAACTAAGTAAGTTGATAAAATTTCTACATTGTTGTGTTTATGATGAACTTTAGAATGTGGTTTAGGATCTTAAAGAACGTAAACATGAAAGTTGGTAAAAGATTGGCCCTATAGTAAGTTTCGAATTAACGGGTCAATGGGTTGAGATTTTAACAAGAAAATGAGTAATTAAAAGCTTGTTAAAAAGGAATTAATTGTACGTTAAAAGTGGTTGTAAATATGTTGAAAGTCGTCGAAGGTGGCTGCAGGTTAAAACTCGGGGTAGAGGCTAAAGATGAGTTGGAAAACCCAACATTTTAGCCAAGTCCAAAAATGGAATAAAAACTAGAAAGTAAGTTTCTATCACCTGGGCACGGTCGCGATACGCAAAGGGAAGTGTTCGAGGGTCTCAATATGCAAAGCTCTCGCCGACACACGATGAAATAAGACTGGACCCTCGCGAGACGTGAGGGATCCCAGCCTTAAAATTTATTTATTGTTTGTATCCGTTGTAGATCATATGTGGTGAAATTTTTGGCGCGTCACATACACTAACGTGTTACTGGTGTTTGTGATAGGTAATTTGGTGAAGCATTCTAGGACGCGGTCAATATGGAGCCGCAAGAACCGAACACTCGTAGCTGTTTGTTTTGAAATTTGGTTTTCTTATAACTTAATGATGAAGGTGGTTAACCTATGGTTAGTTCTAAAGGGGTCATGCTAATTCTTTTGATATGTCTTGGAGTTAAACTCCTTCAATTTCTTAGTCGTTGAATTTGTAGTCACTTGGTTAGTTCGACCATATGAATTGAAGTTGCATCAAGTTGAATAAGCAAGTAGGCCTTCGTAAGGATCTTTGAACTTACGAATAGGTCATGCCAAATTTTTCTATGAAAAATTTCAATTAAGATACGGTTATTCAAGTGGAGTTCTTAAAGTATGTTTTCGGGTTTTAAACCTTGTAAAAAACATATATAAAAAAACTGGGCTTATCTTTCGCAAACGTTGAAATAATCTAAGATATGGGTAATGGGCGTTACAAGTTGGTATCAGAGCCGAGGTTTGAGGGATTCAAGTGTTGTGGGAACACTTGAACTCAAACCAAGTGCTCTCTGTATGAAGAAGGTGTTCGGTTAAACGCTTGATCGTGTGACCCGGTAAGTATCTAGTTATTTTACTATAAGATGTTGATTGCTAAGATGTGTTAATTATTAATGACTAACATCGGTTGCTATGTTTATTTAATAGTTGTGTAAAATTGGATGCAACACCCGAGTGCATAGTCGACGAAAGGCCAAGTTGGCGGGCCAAGTGGAAACAAATAAGTTAGAATGTTGAAAACTCTACTTTAAATAATAAGTAGAGTAAGTAAGATAAGTTGGATACGTTTGAACTCTACTTGTAATAGCAAGTAGAGTAAGTAAGAAAAAGTTGGATACGTTCAAGACGATGCTCCCAAACTTTGTCGAGGGGATTGTTCTTAAATATTCAAAGTGGTGGAATCCATGCACAAATTGCATACAAGTAAGTATATCTTATTATTTATCACTTATGCATCGGTTATGTATTTATATTATGATGGATTACGATATGTGGGTAGCTTATGAGGTAGTTGTAAATTTAAGGTTAATCCTTAAAATTTGAATAAGCTTTTGAAAATGACAATATGAATATGTTGAACCATGTAAGGATCATAAACACCTACGGGTGTCAGTGGATGAAATGATCTTAGTAATCATGAACACCTACGGGTGTAAGTGGATGAAATGATCTTAAGGATCATAAACACCGAAGGGTGGTAGCGGATAAATATGATCTAGGATCTTAAAACTATTTTGATGAAAGTGGAAGAAATCTTACACAACGGCTAGTGTCACGAACACAGTGCCCGAGTGTGTAGATAATAAAAGGCCAAGTTGTGAAAAGATTTAAAAGTTGTAAAGTATGTAAAATGTTAAAAAGTGGTGAAATTCTACATGTAGTAACAATGTGAAATAAAGAATGTGTATGTAAAAGTGGCAAGATTCAACATGTATTAACAATGTAGAATAAAGAATGTGTATGTAAAATGGTGAAATTCTACATGTATTAAAAGTAAATAGTTAAAGTATGTATGATCATTGGCCTGTAAGGAATAGTGTATACTAGTAGCTGTGAATTATGCATACCTTCGGGTGAAGTGGAAGTAAATGGCTTTGAACCATAATGCACCTGCTTGTGAAAAGGGATGGTTAGGATGTTAGAAATTTCTCATCCAATAGTTGTATGTGAATAAAAGTTGTTTTGCCAAATTTTCCAATGTGGTGTGTTGTATGTGGAAGTAGACATCAAAACGTATGTAATAATAGGGTGTCTAATACTTTTATGCAAGTTTAGTAAAGTGGTATCAATAAAGGTTGGCCTATATTGCATGATCATAGCTAAATGGGCCAACGGGTCGGGTTGGTAAATTGTTGAATTAATGTTAATCGTAGTAGACCAACCTATTATGATGTATTTGTGTGTTTATATGTGGATGATTAAGATCTTTGGACTAAAATATTTTCTAGATGAGGGTAATTGAATAATGTATTGCCTAGTTGATCAAGTTGTTGTTTTGTGGTGTCTAAAAGTTGAAAAGTCCTACAGACAAGTTGGAAAGTCCTACGGACAATGTTGGAATGTCCTATGGGTGATGTTGGAAAGTCCTATGGGCGATGTTGGAAACTCCCACGGGCAATGTTGAAAAGTCCTACGGACAAGTTGGAAAGTCCTACGGACAATGTTGGAAAGTCCTATGGGCGATGTTGGAAAGTCCTATGGGCGATGTTGGAAAGTCCCACGGGCAATGTTGGAAAGTCCTATGGGCGATATTGGAAAGTCACACGCGCAATGTTGGTAAGTCCTACGGCCAACGTTGGAAAATTCTACTTTTTGTTAACAAAGTAGAATAAGTTTGTTAAAAGGTGAAATGTTGGAAAATTCTATTTTGTGTTAACAAAGTAGAATAAGTATGTTAGATGTTGAAATGTTGAGAAATTCTATTTTGTATTGACAAAATAGAATAAGTGTGTTAAATGTTGAAATGTTAGAAAATTCTATCTTGTGTTAACAAAGTAGAATAAGTGTGTTAAATGTTGAAATGTTAGAAATTTTTATTTTGTTTTAACAAAGTAGAATAAGTGTGTTAAAAGTTGAAATGTAAGAAAATTCTATTTTGTGTTAATAAAGTAGAATAAGTTTGTTAAAAATTGAAATGTTGGAAAATTCTAATTTGTGTTAACAAAGTATAATAAGTATCTTAAATGTTGAAATGTTGAGAAATTCTATTTTGTGATAACAAAGTAGAACAAGTATGTTAGATGTTAAAATTTTGAGAAATTCTATTTTGAATTAACAAAGTCGAATAAGTGTGTTAAATGTTGAAATGTTAGAAAGTTGTATTTGTGTTAACAATATAGAATAAGTGTATTAAATGTTGAAATGTTGGAAATTCTAGTTTTTATAACAAAGTATAATAAGTGTGTTAAATGTTGAAATGTTGAGAAATTCTATTTTGTGTTAACAAAGTAGAATAAGCATGTTAAGTATTGAAATGTTGGAAAACCCTATTTTGTTTTAACAAAGTAGAATAAGTATGTTAGATGATGAAATATGGAGAATTCTATTTTGAGTTAACAAAGTAGAATAAGTAGTTTAATATTGAAACGTGGAGATATCTATTTTGTATTAACAAAGTAGAGAAAAATATCTTATATGTTGGAATGTGGGAAATCTATGTTGTGTCAATAAGATACAACAGAACGCATTTTATGTTATATGTGGAAAACTCTAGGTTGTGATGAAAAAGTAGAGTAAAACCGCGAAGATGATTACGATGTGTTATTGGCCTAACATGAACTTTTCAGTTTGTAATGGCTAACAAACTTATGATTAAAGCCTTATGTATGGTGTTAGAGTTCAAGATGTGGATTCTAATCACAGTGGCATATGTGATCTCCTAGCGGAACCTATTTCAAAGGTATGGTGATCACCTTATATTGTTTTATGTTGTGTAGTGCAATACCTCATGTATTGACGAATATATCAACACTAGTGGCTATAATGCTTGAGTGGAATGGGCATTAAGGAGTACATAAAACTTCTTAATTATACGTAGGTAAATCACGTCGAGCACTGTGGTTTGGTTTCGGGGAGGAAACCATTTTAAGGGGGTAGATTTATAACACCCCGAGATTTTAGTGGAATTAAAATATAAATTTAGTTATATTTTTTCCTCTAAATGATTAATTTTGGTGGAATAGTGTGTAAAGAAAACGTTAGTAAATGTATTAGAATGCGGTTGGAGGTCTCCTAACTTAAGAGTTAGGGGACTAAAGTCGTCACAGTTGAAAGTACATTAAAGATTAAACTAAAAATGTAGTAACTACAAAATGAGGGACTTAATGTGACAAATCTAATGATTTGTGCAAAAAAAAGAAAATATGTATTTGGGGAATAAATAAAAAAGACTAAAGATCGATGCAGAGGGAGGGCAACGACCCCTCTAAGGTCGCTCACGAAATCGTGAAGGGGAGGGTGAAATTGATCATCAAAACACGATTTTAAGGCTGGGAAGCTTGGTTTATGTGCATTCTCTGGTGATTTTCGAAACTTCTAGGTATGGTTTCCTCGCTCTATCTTGTGAAACTCGAAAAATTAGGGTTGGAATATGATCATACGAATTCGTTTGAAACTTGGGGGTTCTTAAGCTCGATTTTAGGGTTAGAAACCCCTAATTGTTGTGATGGCGGTGATTAAATGCTAACTTGTGATATATGGTACCTTGCATGACAAGACTATGAATAAGGTTAATGTGATTCATAGCATAAACCTATGATTTTGGGTGGATTAGATATAAATTATCTATAGGTCGTATGGTGATTAGAATGTAGAATGATAAACAACTTAGTTAAGGAATAACACTATTCGCATGGTGTCATTTGTATGTTATTAGTTTGTGAATAACATGGATTCAAAAGCTAATTAGAGTTTTGAAGGTGGATGAGGATGAAATTCAAGAAAAATTCATCTCAATTTTTATGTATAGCAACGTGATGCATTATGTGGACAATTATCTCATAAGAATATTGTAAGGACACAGAATGATCTTACTACTGCATGATTCAATCAATCTAGTGAAACGAGAAGGTAAATAAGCTTAATTCTTATTGATCACTTAAAGATTACAAGAACAAAGCTCTCTCTCTCTCTCTCTCTCTAGAACACAGACAGAAACACACACTTAGTGAAGACTTAGAATGACCAGCCACAATCTATTAATGAGTCAACCTATTTATAGGTAACACACACTAAGCTGCGTACCATCCAACGTACCATTGGTACGTTGGTCAGCATACCAATGGTATGGAGCTTGGTACGCTGCCCCTAAGACTCACACAAATGCTCTGATCTAGATAAAATACATGAGACACTTCGTAGCATAGGAATATGCTCTAACAAACTACCCCTTAACCTGTAGTGTATCTATGCTAACTAAACTTCAGTCTTCAATCTTCAGCGTCACTACATCCGATCTTCAACTTGAAATTACTTGTCAACTATAGAGCTTGCATGGCTGGATCACTCTTGAATAATCTTTGAACTTCAAGATCTATTTGTGAAAGATACTTCAAATTCTCCCTTTCACCATGCTTGAGTCTTTACAGCATAAAACCTGCAATTTCAGAAGATAGAAACGCGGCCTTTTTTATATAAAAATTAATTTAATCTTGGCGTAAAACTTCTCTTCGAGAATCCAAGATATATTTTTGAAAATTTGATTTTGATTTCGTATCACATGTCGATTGGTCGAAAATAAAGAAGAAATAAAATCTTTTTGGCTTTTTGAAACTTTACATCAAAACACACCGAAAATCTTTTTGATTATTCTAAATTTATGCTAAAACACACCTAAAATCTTTTTAGATTTTTCAGATATGAAACATAAATGCTGTCACACCCCAACCGACGGCGGAAGATGTCGGGGCGCGATGATTGTCCAGATGCACACAACACTAATTAATGTTGCGATATTCTTAATCAGCCCATTTCATATAATATAAGTAATTAATACAAAACATGATATGATTCCACAACAATGAAACAAATTAACTTGTTTAATTAGGTCACACTAAGTCCGCATGCGATCCTATGGTGTCATCAGTCATGGTAAAACATCATCAAACTGCATAACCTGCAACATGTAAAAAATAAAGTCAACTACGAATAGTTGGTGAGTAAACATAGATTTAGTGTACTACATAGATTAAAGCATGCGAATCAATGAGTTACGTGTAATCGAGTAAAGCAAACCAGTGAATGAGATAGAGCAAATAAGCTGCATGAGCCAACCCTGACCTCAAGGTTTCCAATCACAAGGCGCCCAAACCAAGGCAGGCCAAGTGGGCTTGCAAGCCAATAGATCTATTACCGTAACCCCGGATTTTTATAGTTAATGTCACACGAGTATGAGTATGAGTCCAACCACAACATAGCACAAATAATCACACAAGTTCACATACTAGATCACAGATAATAACATAGAGTTCGCATGTAGTCTTTGAGTAAAGAATATCGAGTAAGGGTTTTGAATATGATACATGTTGCACCCCAAATCGTTTAAAATAAAGAGGGGCTATGAAGACTCACCTGAAGCTGAGACACAAATTGAAAGGACGACCCCACGAAAAGAGGAAAGGTAGACCCGATGATAATCTTGACGACTAGCTAGGTAGAGGAAGAATAAGTAAATAATTAATTAAATAATTAAATAGCGTAATTTCACGACACGACTGACTCGACGACTCGTTGGTGATTTGGTGAGGTGATACGTACGATATGGGTCCAATCCTAAACTAAATGTAAGGTTAAAGGTCCTAATTTGACTATTTATGTGAAAGTCAAACATGGTCAAACATAAGTCAACATGGTTAATCATAAGTTAAACATAAGTCAACATGGTCAAACATAAGTCAAACATAAGCCAACATGGTCAAACATGGTTAAATAGAAGTCAATATGCACATAATCTAGCAATCTACTGAAGGGTAGTCCTAGTTTATCATGCAAACCTGGATCTAATCAAAATATATCATGAAGTATAAAGATATAGCTAATTCTAACATGGTCCTAACCATTTAACATCAACAAACTAGTACATGACATGGGTCTAGTTATTTTTAAGCATATATGGCATTATCATAAACATGTCTAATCATATGAGACATGTATCTAAACATTTCATGATAAGCAGGGGTTGATTTGAATATAATAAACATAGATCTAACATTAGACATGAAGTATGATATAGATCTAGTCATTTAGAGCATACAAATCCAAACATAATGTCCAAACGCATGGTTTTAACCCTAGATGATGTGCAAATTGTAGATCTAGTCCTCTTAGGTAATAAAAATACCAACTTGATGATCATAACATGTAGATCTAGTCCAAAATACCAAGCAGGAGATACATCAATTCATTTGAAAACATAAAAATGTGAACTTGATGGACATATTCCTAGATCTAGGTCTAAATCGCATGCATGAAGTAGATCTAAGCATTTCAAAGTATAAAAATGTAATCTTGATGCCTAATTTCATAGATCCATACTTAGATAACATATATGACCAAGATCTCATCAATTCCAAACATAAAAAGTAATTCTTGAAAAGCAAAACCCTAGATCTACACATAATAACCATCAAGAACATAGATCTATGCAAAATCAACCATAAAGTTTCAATCTTTACATGAAAAATGATTAGATCTAGAAGATATCAACAATTAGGGTTTAGATCTAGTCCCTAGAACCCATAAAGCTCAGATCTTGAGCATAAAGGAGGAAGAAGATCACTTACCGGTAAACAGAAAAGATGAAGAGGGAGGAAACAAGCTTTGATCTTCAATCTTTAATCTTCAAAATGATGATTTGCGTTTCAAAGTGTGTTTTACAGAGGTTTAGGGCCGTTCTAGAGGTGATGGGGGCTGAAAATGAGGAGAAATGAGGCCTATGTTGCTTAAATACCCGAATTTTAGGGTTCTGCTGATTTTTCACTTCCAGGCGTATCGCCTAGAGCACCTGGGAGATCCAGGCGATACGCCTACAAGTCTCCCGACCAGAATTTTGCTGCTTCACTGTTTCGCTCCAGTTTCTTTGTTTTTCGTCGTTTTTTAGTCCCGCTTTTTTTTTCACCATTTTTCATTTCCCATCTCATCAATCACATTCAAGACAATAAAATTGAATATAAACATGCCATATATTGAATTATGATCAACAGTCTATCAAACATAACACTTTTTTTTGGTCGGTTTTGACGTACGCATCGATTTTGGGCAATTCACCAACGATTCGTGACTCAATCAAGTGTGTGATGACTCGTGACATGATAATTGATTATTAGACTCATAAAAATGTTGAATTTGATAAATGATGACCAATCCGAGATTCCCGGTAAACAACGGATCCCGAAATCGTGTAAAAACCGGAAATTGCTTTATTTTCAATTTGAGATATCCAAGTTGATTCCAATTGATTGAAATTAAGTATTCGGTTTTTAAAATTGATTATAAATCATTTAGATCCATTAATTAGGGTATTAATACCCGAAAATTCTTCCAATTCGCAATAACTTGCAAATCGGTAAATCACGAAAGTTCATAATGGGTCGGGTTTCTCAATCGGGCATTTTGCAAATGTTACAAATACAGTACAGAATCAGACACTATTTTTGTCTTTTGCGAGAAAGATCACAACTTGGGATCATATTGGACATATCATGCTGAACTACACTTCAATTTCAATTGTTTCAGCACACAAGTTATGTCGATTACTGGAATAATTTGTCCATCTTAAACTCAGGCACAATCATACTCATAACATCTGGATATGTTAAGGTATTGATTAGATTGCTTTGACCAGTGTACCCCACACTATTAGACATACTCAGATATGCATTTTCTTATCACACTTTGTGATTTCACTTGTAATTTAACACATAGTGATTATATTCATGATATAGTCAACTGTGTTCCATGCAAAAAGAAATAAGAACGTTAAATCGTCTACTTTAAGGTCGATCTTTCGATACGCAAATAAGGCCTCAGATTTAACAAAATAAGAAAGATAAAACAAAGTTGAAATTGTATAATTCAACAACGATTTATGGATACACAGAGAAAGTCCGATGAATTAGACGAAACACCAAAGAAAAATAAAGCAGAACCTCAAATGAACAACAATCAGGTCGGCCTTGTGAGCACACAAAGAAAGTCCGATCGTTTGAGAAAATAATAAAAATCAAACAAGTTTGAATCTGTGCAAAATGAACACATGTATACACAGTGACTCCTCATTTTTCGTTTTCACACATCTTTTCAATATCTTGAGATACACTTCAAGATGATGTCCACTTGGTCAAGCATTAGTATTTAATGAATATCATATTTGAATACTTTCTGATTTAATGCCAAGCCTACCAAGCACATCAAACAATGATCTTATGGCTTTTTCATCTAATTTATCCATGAATCAGACAAGTAAGCCAATGTACCATCATTTCCTAATTATGTCGGATACAATTTCTTATTTTTCAATGTTTTCATATTATTCTGTTTTTCTCCCCCCTTAAAATGAAAACCCTATTTTTGGATTTTTCATTTTAACAAAAATACAAAGACACTATTTTTGGTATTTTCAATTTTCTCCCCCTAAACTACATGCATTGATGTTCGCAAAATTCTGACCATGATACAACTCAGGATTTTGCAGTTGAGCAGTTGACTTATGTGAAGTCATCATTTCCATTTCTCTCGCATGAAGCTTTCCTGTTAAAGCATGAAATGATAATGTTGAATACTCTTTTTCATGAGTAAGCAACAAAACATAATTCTCCCACTTTTCTGGTAATGCTTCCATCAGTTTCTCTTTCAATTCCTCCTCAGTCTTCTCAATGTTATCCACTTTCATTTCAATAATCAGATGTAAAAATCTGGATACAAGAGCAGTGATGTTTTCTTTATCATAGTTTTGAAAGTTTTCAAATTCTTTATTCAACACTTTTCTTCTACTAATTTTTTATTGATCATTTCCTTCACATCTTGCCGATAACGCATCCCATAACTGTTTTGACTTTTTGCAAGTACTAAACTAGTGCAACAGCTCAGTAGGTAAAGCCATCGTAAGATAACCATACACTTTTTGTTCAAGCTCATAACTTTTTTTTTCAGTAGCATCAAAATTGTAAATTTCTTTATAATCTCCTTGATCAGTTGGATACATGTAAAGCTTTCGAATTAGAATCCATAAATCGATATCATTCGTGCTAATGTAAGCAGAAAATCTTTGTTTCCAATTTTGATAATCTTCCATTTTCAACAACTTGGGAACTTTCTAGCTTGTTTCAATTTCGTTATCAAAGTTAATAATAGCTTGCATCGTGTTTTGCATAACCGGAAACGCTTGAAAATCAGAAATCTTGTGATAAACTTTCGTTATCTTAAACTTCGGATGCAAAAACGAAGGTCTTAGAAACGGATTTTGGGGGTAAAACCAAAGGGTAATTGGCCATTAGGTCAGTAAAAGTGTAGATCTCGTCGAGAAGATCGTTTTTGGCTGGTATTAGCTCCCGTAACTCTTAATGGAACTCAAGTTACGTTAGTTTTAGTGAACACCACTATTCTGCCAACGTACCAAAGAATCTCTCAGCGGACCAAAATGTTGACCACTGTACCAAATCTTTGACCGTACCAAAAACTTACCATACCACAATCTCAGCGTACCAAACTAATCGGCGTACCAGTGAACTCAGCGTATCACAATCTTAGCATACCAAACTAATCGGCGTACCAGTGTACTCAGTGTACCAATCAGCATACCACCGTTGAAGATTGCCTTGCGTACCAATCAGCAGACCAAATGGTATGTTGTAACCATTCCGTACCACTGTTGAAGACTGTATTCCGTACCAATGGCGTACCAGTCAGTGTACCAGCAGTTCATCCAGCATACCATGACATTCAACCGGCGTACCAACACTGTTTCGACAGATTTTTGAGAATTTGGACGTTTTGGACTGTAATTTGCAACAGTAGGCAACGAAAACACACTAGGAACGTTTTTCAATCAAGTTTGACATCAGAATCACTTGGAATTGAAGAAAATTGATGATAAACCAATGAAACCCAAACTTTATCTCTCTATAAATCCAAAAATTGATCAAAATACAGCGGTAGAGCAACCTGGATTGTTCTGATACCACTTATAAGGACACGGAATGATCTTACTACTGCATGATCCAATTAATCTAGTGCAATGAGAAGGTAAATAAGCTTGATTCTTATTGATCACTTGAAGATTACAAGAAAAAAGCTCCCTCTCTCTAGAACACACACAGAAACACACACTTAGTGAAGACTCAGAATGACTAGCCACAATCTATTAATGAGTCAACCTATTTATAGGTAGCACACACTAAGCTGCGTACCATCCAACGTACCATTGGTACATTGGTCAGCATACCAATGCTATGGAGCTTGGTACGCTGCCCCTAAGACTCACACAAATGCTCTAATCTAGATACAATACACGAGATACTTCGTAACATAGAAATATGCTCTAACAAATATATATATATATATATATATATATATATATATATATATATATATATATAAATGAATGGAACTTTATGTTCAAAATTGGTGTATGTTATTAATAAACCGTGAAGTTATAAATATGTATCTAGTTCGGCTTTAAGTCACTGGAATTATCATGAAAATTTAAATTATGGGATTTAGCAATACTCGGTATTTTATAACCTCGTAAGTGTATGGTTAAAATGCAAAGTGATATAAGTGGGGACCATGTCATGTTATGTGACTATTAGGAGCTGCTAAATTAATGTAATGCGTGGCGGGATGCTTAAAGGGTCATGGATTGCATATTGAGAATTTCTAATCTAAATGATTAAACCAATCATAGGTGATCAATACGGGTGCTCAAGTAAGCAAGATACTTACAACTAGAAGACTCAAGGTAACATTAAGTTGTTTTATAATTGTTACAGAGTATGTCTTATGAATGAGATTAATCCAACTACAGGATATGAATCAAGTTGGGGTAAATAATGGTTGTTGAATTTTGGATGGTAACAATCAAGTTGTAATTATCTATATTGCTACAAAGAATTTTTATTGGTGGTTTATCCACAAGTATAAATGGTTACTAGGTCGAAGCCAATAGTAGTTGCCAAAAATGCTAGTTAGTTAAGATAAATAAAGTATGTATTATGTGAATAATCTTCGACCGTATGGGTTTAGTTGAGTATGATGAATTGTGAATCAAGTATGTACCTTCCGGTAAAGTTGAAAGCATGGGGTCCTGTACCCAACAAATGTGGAACAAAAGCTAGAAAGTAATTTTATATCACCTGGGCACGGTCGCGGTATGCAAAGGGAAGTGTTCGAGGGTCTCAATATGCGAAGCTCTCGCCGACACACGATGAAATGAGATTGGACCCTCGCGACACGTAAGGGATCCCAGTCTCAAAATTTATTTATTGTTTGTATCTGTTGTAGATCATATGTGGTGAAATTTTTGGCGCGTCACATACATTAACGTGTTACTGGTGTTTGTAATAGGTGATTGGGTGAAGCATTCCGGGATGCAATCAATATGGAGCTGCAAGAACTGAACACTCGTAGCTGTTTGTTTTGAAAGTTGGTTTTCTTATAACTTAATGATGAAGGTGGTTAACCTATGGTTAGTTGTAAAGGGGTCATGCTAATTCTTTTGATATGTATTGGAGTTAAACTCCTTCAATTTCTTAGTCGTTGAATTTGTAGTCACTTGGTTAGTTCGACCATGTGAATTTGAAGTTGCATCAAGTTGAATAAACAGGTAGGCCTTCGTAAGGATCTTTGAACTTACGAATAGGTCATGCCGAAATTTTCTATGAAAATTTTCAATTAAGATACTGTTGTTCAAGTGGACTTCTTAAAGTATGTTTTCGGGTTTTAAACCTTGTTAAAAAAGTTAAATAAAAAACGGGCCTAACTTCCGTAAACGTTGAAATAATCTAAGATATGGGTAACGGTCGTCACAGATTACGAGAAGAACAAAATCTCTAAGTGTGAAGAATACGTTAAGAAGAATATCAACTTGACATTTAATGCGAAGGTAGTTGAAGAAGGTTGAAAAGAGATAAATTGAATACCTTCAATTTATCTCTATATACTCTGACACACTCCAAATTCAACCTTCCTCAACAACATTATTAAATAACAACTTGCTACAACTTCCTATAAATAGTTGTGTTCTTCACTAACAAAGGCAAGACATTAATACACAATTGACAAGCTTCTTAACAGCAATTACAACTTACTCTTGTAGAAAACTCTTTCTGTTGATAAACTGTCTTATCATAAAATCGTGTAAACCATTATTTACATTTGAGATATACAGAATAACATTTTTTATGAATTGTTGTCTTCCAATTTGATTTACATTCCGCAACTTGTTTATCCTATTTAAATCAATTGTGCCCGTATTGTTAAAGAGACCCTCATGGGACCCAACACATATGCTAGGATGATTTTAGGTGGCACAGGTGGAGTAGACCTGGCTACTCAAAAATTTGGATTTCTTGAATTGAGGGTTGGGATTAAAATGACTGGAGTAATGAGTTTCTTTAACTGTCTCTTCCTCTTTGAGTGGTAGTTTGATGAAGAGGAAGGAATGTCAGATGTGTGTTCAATAGTTACCGGTGTAGCAGTGTTTTCAGCTGGAGTTGAGTGCTCATCTGAAGGAATGGCTTATGGTTGCACAGGGGCATTTGCCTCGGGTGCAACCAGTGCCAGTCTAAAAGTAGGAATATAATGGTTTGTGTCCTGTCCAGCATAATCCTTATTCTTTATGTTATTTAAGCGATGAGAAAACAACTTCTCATTTGAAAACCTCAAATTGTAGTGTTTATCAGGAATCAAACAATTTAAAATGTGCTGAATGAAACGAGGATACTGTTGGGATTACTAGTGGTATTCGGGTTACCAGGTAGTATTTATTAATTTTATTAAAAACCCGATTGATTACTATATTTTACCGAATATAGTTTTGTCAGATTAAACGAGTTAATCATATCAGAGTAGCGGAAGTTCCCTTTTATGACATGAAATAGGCTTTGTTGCCTCATTACTCTAACTATTGGATGGTTATAATACTTTTTGGTTAAACATTATAGTAAGTTGAATTTGGTTAGGTCTTTTAAGAACTTCTTTAACGGAAGTTTTTTAGTCCCCTGTATTTTCTCCAGCTTCTTGAAATTCTAAATTAAGCTTCAAACATTATAGAGAATTAAGAAAAATTAACTTTCAAAGAAGGGCAAAATCGTCATTTATTGAATTAATTTAATGAGAAGGGTATATATGATATTTTAAGTTTTAAATGGGTATATATGATATTTCACAAGTTTGTAAGGGTATATATGAAATTCTCCTAAACTTTAAATAACTAGACTTAAGACGAATTTTGCTAAAGATTGAAGGTTGAATTGGAGCACTTGCCCCACGGTGGGCGCCAAATTGTTTTAACCAAAAATCTCTATGTAAAAATTAAGTGATCAAATTTGTTTGTGAGGTTTGGCTCAAAGAATGTGATTGTGTGCAAAATTAGTAAAACAACCGACTACATTAAGTATTTTGTAAAGAGAGTTTAAAATGCTAATTACAACCAAGGAAGAATGGAAAAAGCAACTAGGAGACCATGATTTGTACGAGGTAAAAAGCCCTTAATCCTTAGATGTCTCTAAGGATTGCCGGCATAAAAAACATCGGGGGTGATAACACACACCCACCATATATTATTTCACATAAAAATTCAAGTACACAATCGTAGTGGCTTTGCTAAGTGCGAGTGGTGAGTACAAGTGATGAGCGGAGAGCAAAAGGTCCCAAAATAGTGCCTATGCCATTATTATTTATACAAATCACATCCTAACTAACATCCCGAGATTCAAGGAATCGTATATTCGATCCTCCATGACCTTTGTAGTCCGAGTCTAACGCGTCACATAGCTGGAATGTTACAGATGTGACTTGGTCATTTAATATGTGACAAAAAACAAATAAAAGTTGCGTTAGTAGTTCAGCATGCCTAAATAGTTCAGCATGCCAGGCTAGCCTAAGATGATGCTGCTGCTCCAGGATGCTCAAATTGTATAGGATGGTGGACCAAAATTCGGGCCCTAACACTAACTAACATTTCGGATTTCACGGAAGTGAATATTCGATCCCTTGTTACCATTATAGACTGGATCTCCCGCTTCCTAACGTCTCCCCCAAGGCTAACAGTCTTGACTTAGTCCCGTGAACACTAGAAGCAAGACCTGTAACAAATTAACATGTAACAAAACAGAAGAAACATTATCATTAGTATTCAGCATGCTTATTGGACCTATCTTAGGTTGGCGGCAACTCTAACTCTTCACCGTTGAGTCTTATTGGTGAAGTCTTCCTGCAGATTCAAAGTTTTTTGAAGATTTTGTAATTTAGACTATGTATAGAATTTAGACCGTTTAGGCTTATTTCATACGGTCTTAGTTATTTGTACTATACGGTCTTATCTGTAACTAAATGGTCTTGATTGTTTTGATGGTACTTATAACTATACGATCTTGATTAATGCTATACGGTCTTGATTACTTCTAAGCGGTCTTGAATCTGTCTTTGTCTATACGGTCTAAACTGCCTTATACGGTCTTGATACTTGACTTGTACTAAACGGTCAAGACTAAACCATACGGTCTAGATTGTTACTCTAAATGGTCTTGACAAACGGTCTGGTTGCATAATACACTAAACGGTCTAATATACTCTATATGGTCTTCCCTGATGGCGTATACAACCTTGGTTGAAGACCTGATGAGGTTAACACTATACGGTCTTCATCAAGCCTATATGGTCTTGATTGAAGACCTGATGTTGTTATAACTATACGGTCTGTTTATGTGTTTTATACAGTCTAGACTGTTCTATATGGTCTAGATCTGAAAATTAGAATGTTTTGCTAATTCTGATGAAATTCTCCTTGTATTCTGTGCATTTACACTTGTGCTCTCCTGATGGTATAATTAGAACCTTTTGGGGAAACCCTAATCAATAGAGTCATTCATAGCATCCAGGAGAGAAATACTGAGTGTGTGTGTTCTTGGTGTTCTTGAGTTTCAAAGCCACCAAATTCAAAGATTAGAAATGTGAATCCATCCATGAATGATCACGATGCATGATTTCCGCAGTTACATTATGAATCAGATGAGTAGAGGCTCAAATCTGGTCCTGATAATTGGTACCAGAGCCAATTTCTTCAAGTCTTTTGAGTTTTTCTCAAAATACTGAAGAACACTCACTCGGGTTATCATCAATGGTTGGATTCATGTTCCGATTTAATATCCTTGAACACAAATTGATAAGGAACACATTGCTATGGTTAGTTTTAACAAACAACATCATTTGATGGGTCAATTTTGGGATTTTCCAGATTTTTGGTCCGTGGTTCGTAAGTTCTGTTCGTGAGCAAAGATTCACAAATTTTTTGTAGGGTTTCTTGGTTAAAATTGGATATAGGCCCTGATTATTAGTGCAAAACTATAATCATTTCAAGTGGAATCACTTGATTTCATCAAGTATTAAAGAATCTGGACCCTAAAATCCGCCATTGTTTAAGTTTCCTCTAAAATCATTGTTCGATCATTTATGGAATCATAGAGTGGATTTGAGTGTTTGTTGTTGTTGAATCAAACATTCCTACACCAATTTCGAACTCATTGATGCTATCAATTCATGATTTCATCGAGTTTGATTTTGAACATAGATTTGGCTCAGGAAGAACAGTCTGATGAAAAACTGATTAAGTCCAAAATTTTGAAATTCTTAAATTTCACTCAATTTGGTGGTTTTTTTCTTGACTAATCTTGTTCAATGTTGTTTGTGAATGTAGGATTTAAGCAAGTAACCACAATTTCTGCAAGCACTTAGCAACTTTGAGCAATTTGAAGCTTAAACCCATTTGACCCACTTTCTTATTTTGTTGAACAAGAATATCATATCAATTCAAAATGCCTGAAGGAAACATGATGTCTACTAGAAACAAGCCACCTAAGCTTACAGGTGCCTCTGATTATGATGATTAGAAATGAAAGTTTTAGTCATATTTGGAATTCCTAAACTATGACCTGCTGATTTCAGTCCTTGAAGGCCCTACCAAGTTTACTGTGACTGTTGTTGTTGCTCAAGGAGCTGACCCTGCTACTGGTGATGCAATACCAAAGAAGTTGTCTGACTCGACACCTGCTAAGCATGCTAAGCTCAATCTAGACATACATGCTTTGGGATGAATCAAAATAGCTCTGAGTGATGATATACTGTACCACTTTCGTGATGCTACCTCAGCTCATGAAATCTGGAGTGGTCTTAAGAAGACATTTGAGGAGAATGTTGCTACTAAGGAAAGGTGATTGGATAAATTAAGGCTATCTTTCAATATGTTCACTTACAAAGCCGGCGACTCTTTTGTAACTCATATCAACAAGTTCTGCAAGCTTTTAAGTGAAATGCAGTCAAAGAAAAATCATCTTAACATTGCTTCGATCATCAAGAAGATTCTAAAATCCTTTCCTTTGTATTTTGATTCTTATGTGGCCTACATTATAGACAGCTATGATCTGGCAACAACTGATTACCTAGAACTAATCGAGAAGGTAGTGCATAACTACAAGCAATTACGATTAATCATTCAAGTTTTGTTGATGTAACCAAGTAAAAAGATGGTGAATACATGCTTAAAAGGAAATCCTCTCTGATTGCATCTTAGGTGGGTCTTACCCCAATAGGGTTCTCGATGGTCCTGTAAACACTACACAGAGGGAAATGTGCATTCTAACATGTGGTACAAACAATTGCTACACCAATTTTTGTAAATTCTTCCAATTGTCCCCTTGAAGTTCGCTAGAAACTGTTTAAGTCCGCTAAGTTATGTTCAAGTTCGCTAAGAGCAACTCAAGTTCGCTAAAAAGTGCTCAAGTCCGCTAAGAACCATTCAAATTCGCTAAGATCAATTTAAGTTCACTAAGCACAATTCTAGTTTGCTAAAAATAAAATGAAGTTCGCTAAGAAGGTCTCAAGTTCTCTAAGAATTTATCAAGTTCGCTAAGAAGGAATCAATTCGCTAAGGTCTACTGAAGTTCGCTAGCCAGAAGTTCGCTAGGATCAGTTCAAGTTCGCTAGGAACAAAACTAAGTTCGCTAAGAACAAAATCCAATCAAGTTCACTAAGGAGGAAAATCAAGTTCGCTAATAGTGCAATGAAGTTCGCTAAGACAAAAGGGAAGTTCGCTAAGAACGATTGTAAGTTCGCTAAGTGCAAGGTCCAAGTTCGCTAACATGAAAGTATCAAGTTCGCTAACCTCATACTTAGAAAAATTTTCGGACTCCAAAAATCTCAAAAATTTCTAAGTCTCAGGAAAGAAAAGTTTCTACCCAAAATTCAATTTCTATACTGACACAAGACCGGAACTCTAAATTTGGATCATCTTCAGCACGTGGGCCAGCACTTTCGGGAGTTGGTGTGTAACCAAAGTTTTCAAAAACGGTTACAGTTCAGAAATGTTACTTTTAAAATGTTCTGGTTCGCTGTAACCAAGGGCTCTGATACCAATCTGTCACATCCCCAATTTCCACAAACGGAGTATAACCGTGTGGAGGTATGATCCAGACCAGGATCGAAGTCTTTGATTACAACCAAGCCATAAAGTGATATAATATAAACGAAACACATGTTTTACAAAATAGAGTTTGGTTAAACAGATACAGTGGAAGCAGTTACATGATTTCAAGTTTGTTATTTACAAATGTTGAAATTGGAAATGTCTGAAAAATGTTAAATCCCAAAAGTTGCATAAAAGAAGTACTGCCACCGCCCGTTCCATCCGTGATCCTACTAGCAACCTGAAAAGTATTCAGCAATCAAGTGTCAGCAAAAGCTGGTGAGTTCACTAAGGCAGTCTACACGTCACCGTGTAGACCAACGATGTATATGAATAAAATAAGAGCAACACATAATCTAATATTCATACTACGAGTAATTTCCATATCGGTAGGTAGCTGCCTAAGCTTATGTCCACCTGATTTGTTTGAAACCGAAGCTGAAAATGTTATTGATAGGTATTTACCTATGTAATTTTCCTTCCCCGTGTCATTCCAGATCACGGTAGTCTTAGGCTAATATCGATCTCAGTCCGACCGCCAGTCGGGTGGGTGCATCTCGTGCACCGCTGAGCGAGGGTGTCAATCCCCAGTAGTACTACTCAACATTACCTCGCTATTCTATATTAACGGCCCGATAAGTAAGGACTTTTGTATTAAAAGTAATTTAGTGCAACATGTGATATTTTTTCGGAAAATTACTTAAGTAAAGAAACACCTTTACCGTTGGGTTGCCATCCTTCACCGGATGTAACTATATGTGCATCATCATCCTAAACCGGATATAACAATAATAGTAAGTGACCTCACCTTAGGGTGCACTGGTACGCGATACTTGACCTTAATGGTTGGTTGTGAATGACCTATTTTGGTGAATACGATCAAGAAATTTCATTCCAAGTCAAATTGCACATAAAAAGTCAAACTTTAAGTACCAATTTAGTGACATACCCAAATTGTTCATTCCTTGGAGTTAACCCCTAAATTTTCATAGGCGTATACTAAATATCATTTAGGACTTGTTGCAAAAAATAATCAAGTAAAAACATTAAATATTGAGAAAGTTACGCGCGTCGGAAGTTGGCATTTTCAGCTTTTTGTAAAATAGTCAAAGTAAACTTAAAACTTGCATAACTTGTACAAAACTTAGAATTTATGCACCAAACTTTCCAGATCCTACTTTTAATATATAAACCTCATTTCCAATTAACAAACTCGTCAATAAAACAAGATTAGCATGCTCAACCAATTTGAAAAGTCTACTTTTCACAGAAAATGACAGCTTTGCACACCTAACTTACAGCAGTGTTTTGGATGACCAAACAGATGTTTTAGAAAACGTGAGAGTAGCCCAGATAAAGCTAAGACATGGAAATTTACTACGGCGAAAGAATCAACCAATTTCGATAAAAATTGAGCAAGTTATGATTTCGATAAAAATTGAGCAAGTTATGACATGTGCAAGTCGACCCAAAAACTAGACAGAATCTGTCCAAAAACGGGATTTTGCAACCATTTTGGTTTAAAGTCTTTGAGTAACTATTTGATCATCAATCCTCTTGTACATATTTGTAACATCATAAACAATAATTTAACATAAACTTTCAGTCCTAAGCATAATCATGCAAAAATCATAACAATATCCCAACATAGGAACTAGCATACAAGGACACATGCCCTATTTCCATGTCCAAACACCCAACATTCATACAAGAACATACATGGCAGATTTGAACTCGAATTTCCAGCCCTTAACCCAATCTCAAAAACAGCTCCAAATCATAGAACATCATGAGTTAACATACATCATGTTCCATGAGCATTTTAACACACCAATTAGCATAATAACACTTAAGAACACACATGCAACCTACAATTTCGAGTTTGAGAATCTAGGGCTTACAAGTTTGAGAAATAAATCGCGGATTGGAAGGGAGGAGAAGAAGAAGGAGCTTCTTCGTGTGTTCTTAAGGCTCGTAGTAGCTTGGATTCACCTCCTTGAAGCTTGATTTCACCAAATTCGTAAGTGTGTGTGTGTGTGTGTGTTTTGATTCGTGAGAAAGAGAGGAAGGATGAAGATGTTGATGCGTGAAGATGAGAATGAGGGAGTGGGCAGATTTTGTTTATGGTAAATTTACATAAATGGCCCCTCTAGGTTTTATATTTTTACACATAAGCATAAAACTCAAATAACTGGGTTTTAACTAAAAACTTGTGAAGTAAAAATTCTAAAAAAATGTTTCTAATTTTTTTTAAACTCGTTTAGCATGCAATGTTTAGTCGGGACAAGTATAAGTATCATTTATACATAAAAATTCAAATTCACGCACAAAGCCCGGTTTCGCATAAAAATGCAAATTTTTACAAATAACACATAAGGTCACGAAATAAATTCACGAAACAAGTTATTAAAATTAATTGGCAAATAAACATTAACACATATGCAATTATTCAAATAACGGGTCACGGGTTCGCTAACGGAACTAACGGAAAAACTTAACAAAGTTAACTCGGGAAGCGGCAATTGTCACAAAAAACGGTAGTCTAAGGATGTGTATAGACTACCGTGAGCTGAATAAGCTGGCCGTGAAGAACAAATATCCCTTGCCCCGAATTGATGATCTGTTTGACCAGTTACATGGGCGAGTTGGTTCTCCAAGATCGATTTAAGATCGGGGTACCATCAGCTGAAAGTGAGAGAGAAGGATGTCCCAAAGACAGCCTTTCGAACGGAGTATGGGCATTATGAGTTCTTAGTGATGTCCTTCGGATTGACTAATGCACCAGCGGCTTTCATGGACCGAATAAATCGGGTGTGTAAACCGATTTTGGATCGATCCATTATTGTGTTTATTGATGACATCTTGGTATATTCGCTGAGTGAGGAAGAGCATTCCCAACACTTGCGTGAGGTGTTGGAAACTTTAAGGCGGGAAAAACTCTATGCGAAGTTCTCAAAGTGTGCCTTTTGGTTACGGGAGGTACAATTTTTGGGACATGTGGTGAATGTTGAGGGAGTATTAGTAGACCCTGCCAAGGTCGAAGCAGTAGCGGGATAGAGAACCCCTAAGAACCCGAATGAAATCCGAAGTTTCTTAGGATTGGCAGGCTACTATAGGAGATTTATTCAAGATTTCTCCAAAATAGCCTCGCCATTAACTCGACTTACAAGGAAGGATGTGAAATTCGAATGGGGTGAAAAACAAGAGGAGTCCTTCTGGACTCTAAAGGAAAAGTTAACCTATGCTCCGCTGTTAGCTTTACCTGATGGGACGGAACACTTGGTGATATACTCGGATGCATCATATCTCGGCTTAGGATGTGTACTTATGCAGCGGGGTAGAGTTATAGCCTATGCTTCGAGGCAGTTGAAGAGTCATGAGGTTAATTATCCAACTCATGATCTTTAGCTGGCAGCGATGGTGTTCGCCTTAAAGATTTGGCGACATTATTTGTATTGCATCCGTGCACAATCTTTACTGATCACAAAAGCTTGAAATATCTGTTTAATCAGAAGGATTTAAATATGAGGCAGCGAAGGTGATTAGAACTGATTAAAGACTATGATTGTGAGATCCATTATCACTCGGGCAAGGCTAACGTGGTGGCAGATGCCTTAAGCAGAAAAGGAGATTACACTCCTATCAAGGTGAAATCGATGAAGCTGGTTGTAACTTCAAGTATTCTTGATTCAATAAAGAATGCACAAGAGGAAGCGGTGAAAGAAGAAAATTGGAAGAAAGGGCGGATAAAGGGGGTGGTGAAAGACTTAGTCCATGAGGACAACGGTCTTAAATATCGATTTGAGCGATTATGGGTTTCTAACACTTGCGGGGTGAAGGAATTATTTTTAAACGAGGCTCATAAGTCTCGGTATTCAATCCATCCGGGAGCCACGAAAATGTATGATGACCAAAAACGTGATTATTGGTGGCCGGGTATGAAGCGGGATATAGTGAAATACGTGGAGAAATGTCTGACTTGCCTTCAAGTCAAAGCAGAACACCAGAAGCCGTATGGTAAACTACAACCACTTGAGATACCGGAGTGGAAGTGGGAGCATATCACAATGGATTTGCTCACAAAGTTGCCAAAAACGAGGAGGAATTTTGATGATATTTGGGTGGTAGTGGACCAACTAACTAAAATTGCACACTTCTTGTCTATTAGTGAGTCGTTATGAGAGAATGGTGGATGTGTATGTGGAAGAGATTGTATCGCGGCACGGATTCCCGGTGTCAATCGTATCAAATAGGGACACCCGCTTCACATCTAAATTCTGGCAGGAATTTTAGAAATGTATGAGTACTCGGTTACTATTTAGTACCGCATACCATCCTCAAACCGATGGGCAGAGTGAGAGAACAATCCAAACACTTGAGGATATGTTGCGAGCATGTTTGTTGGATTTTGGAGGAAGCCGGGATACTCATTTACCGTTGGTGGAATTCTCTTACAATAATAGCTATCATGCTTGTATTGGAATGCCACCATATGAGTTACTTTACGGGCGGAAGTGTAGAACCCCGATGTGCTGGGGTGAAGTGGGTCAAAGAGAGCTGGCTCCTATGGATGTGGTCAAAGCCACTGCTGAAAGGATTGACATCATTAGAGAGCGTTTAAAAGCTGCCCAGGATCGACAGAAATCGTATGCCGATAAGAGGCGTAGATATATTAAGTTTAAAAGGGGGATCACGTGTTGTTGAAGGTATCCCCATGGAAGGGAGTGATCAGGTTTCGAAAAGGGGGAAAGCTAAGTCCAAGGTTTATTGGGCCTTTTAAAATCATTGCTAAAGTGGGTCAATCAGCGTACCAATTAGAATTACCCGAAGAGTTGAGTAGTATCCATGACACATTCCACGTGTCTAATCTGAGGAAATGTCTAGCTGACGAGACTGCTTATGTGCCTTTGAATGATATCGTGATTGATGACAAGCTGAATTATGTGGAAAGGTCGATTGAAATTCTTGACCGCAAGACTAAGCGGCTCAGGAATAAAGAAATCTATCAAGTAAAAGTGAAGTGGGAGCAGAGGAAGGGATCGGACACTACGTGGGAGTCCAAGGAGGAAATGCGGAGATAATACCCCTACCTATTTCGGTATGTACTTCTAGTTTCGGGGACGAAAATCCCTTTAAGGGGGTGGAGTTGTAACATCCCGTTTTCGTGATGATTTGAGCTATTAATATTTTAATATGTTTTATATGGAATAATGACTGAGTAAGCGGGTTTAGAAAGTTAGTCGGGTTATTTAATGGGGATTCTTAGTTAAAAAGTTAAGTTTATTAATAGATGTTAAAACTAAAGGAAAGTTAGAGGATTAAATGTGTAAATAAGGGTTTGGCTAATATAAAAATATGAAACTAGAGGGGCCATAGGTGAAAATAGGGGGATTAAACAAGTCTGGGTATTCCCCAGACCTGTTAGTCGCGAACGAGAAGAGAAAGGAGGGGGAGGAGCCCTAGTTCATGAAATCTTGTGAATTCAAAGGAATTTTGGTGGAACTTGCTGAAGGGAAACCGAAATTAGGAAGTAGAAGACTTCTAGATCATCATACTCTTCTTAATTTCTCAATTTAGTTCAAGTAAATTACTAGCTTGTTGTAGGTGAATTTATAGATTCATCTAGAGGTTAAATTGAGGTTGTAATCTAGTTTGTTATGTGTTTATGAGTTTATTTGATGTTAAATTATGTCTTGCATGACTGATTTGTGTGTTGCTTATAGAGGTTGAGGTGGTGGTTAAACCCCACCTCATGGAATTCGATATCCATGGTGAATGGGTGATTTGGGTTGGTTAATTTAGGGGTACGCAAAAAACCGAAAAAACCGAACCGAACCGATTTATTATATAGTTATAAAAAAAAGATTAGTTTACTAAGCTATAAGATAATTTTAGTTGCACTTTAGCCGGAAACCTTCTAAGTTTAGTTGGTATTGTGCATTTATTGAGACTTTGAGATTCAGAGTTCGATCGTTCTTGCTCTCGAAAGTGTAATTTTTACACTAAATTTTTTAGACATATTTCATCTACTTCCATAAAAATCTTTCTTTTATCATCATTTACCCTTATCCCACATTGGTCTATAAAGAAATTTGGATGCCCCTCCCCTCTATATAAAGAAGAAGACACCCCCTAAACTTAAATTTCTTAATATATTGATGCGTAGCACCTTGTATATAAATTAAATAAATAAATTCCAACATTTATGTGCTTTTTAAATATGAAAATAATAAATTTTATGCTTAATTGCTTTATTTGTGAAAATATAGGTTTTTGATGATTATTTGATAAGTTGATTTAAATTCCACATTTTAATGAGCTTTAATTGATAAATTATATAAATATAGTTTTTAATATTTTTAAATGTGAATTTTAGATGATTGGTGGATCCGTGGTGATTTTAGAGAATTCTGAAGAAAAAAACGGAAGCGAGATCGGAGGTCGGATGTGGAAGTTACGAAAGAAAAAGAAAAAAAATATTAATAAACAAGTGCAGCAACAGCAGGCAGCTACAGCACAGTTGTGCAGCCCAGCTCCTCTCCAGTGACCCAGGCCCGCAGCAAGTAGCAGATCCGGCCTAGTGTAGGCCCACAGCAGCCCAGCGCGAAATAAAAGAAAATTTCGCGGGAAGCCAGAATCGAACCTGGGACCTCATGTGCGCATACCAGGAGACTAACCAATAGGCCAGAAACAGATACTGGTTGAGATCCGGTTTGAAACGCTTATATCCTTTTCTTTTCGAAGCCCAGTTTTTCGGCACAGCAACATCAGAACCCTATCAGACGCGTTTTTAAGCATTTGGAGCTGTCATTTCTCGAGGGGAAGCCCCCGTACACCCCAGAATAAACCCTAAAAACGTGCGTTAACATATGGAAAACATCAAGGGAGATTAGATCATCAAGATTCAAGCTTTTTGGATTAAAATTTCAAGATTTTGGAAGCATTTTGGTTTGCTTTTATCTTTCTTTGTTTTTGATTCAGTTGTCTTGTTTTTAATGATCATGTTAAGAATCAATATTGGATTTTTATCTCTTGTTATCATGATTTGTGACTGATCTTAGCATTTTATCATCTAGATTTTATGATTCTAGACCCATTTGACTTTCTAGTTTGACTTTTTGAAATGATCATGTGAAATTGCCTATTAATTCGGATTAGGATGCCTTGGATGAACATGTATGCATGTTTAGCTTCTGTTTTTATCATGTTATGTGAGTTAATTGATGTGGATTGTAGAACTACAATCGTTTATTGATTAGCTTATTATTAGTCGGTTGACTTTTTGGACTTTATTGATTAATGCATGATCCGGAGACCTTCTACATGATAACAAGATATGGATTTGGGGCTGATTTTGTGTGCATCTACGTGGGATAGAGTTGACCGATTCGTTCCATGTACTAGGAAATAGCTACGCATTGTTTACTGAGTTAGGGTGCTTATGACCATAAGATTCAAGCTCGCTTATTCGTGTTTAGAGTTTTCTAGGTCCTAGGCTATTCATTTCAGAATCATTGCATGTGATAGGTGCCATTTAGAGAGACCTTTCTTGTGGTTTCTTTTTGCGTGTACGTTTAGTCCGCTTTGACCGAAGCGATTATACCAATGGGCAATTTTACATAGTTTTCTATCCGAGCTTCATTTGGGATTACTTTAGTGATTAGGATGTGTCTATAGTCCTATTTCATTTTGGTTCTCATCATTAGTGGATAGTGAACATGTTGATTAGTCAAACTAGGGGTCTTATTGAGTTTAGAGGATTCTTATCTAGGTGATACTTTTCTCCGACTGATTTTCCATATTTTGCTTTCGTTATCTGTTTGTTTTCTGTCTACTTAGTTAATTACTTTAGCTTTTAGATTTAGTTCACTACAACATTTTCATCGGTTAGATATTAGCAAAGATCCACTATCGGGAGTCTGCATACGCGTCCACGGATTGATATCCGGTTCTTATCAACACTATACTGCATACGACGGGTTCACTGCCCTGGTGTGTAGTTTTGTCACTTGGTATTTACCTTTTAAAACTTGACCACATTTTTATATATCCAGATTTTACGCATAAAGTTTTTGGCGCCGTTGCCGGGGACGCGTCAGATTCCGAGAATCATCCGAGCTAGTAGTTTAACCACTTGTTTGCTTTATCTGTTTACCTGTTTTCTTTGCGTATTTTAGCTGTTAGTTTGTTTTTTTCTTTTTCTTTTTCTGTTTCTGTGTTTCCTTTTTGTGTTAGTTAGACTTTTAGGTTTGTTTCTTTTCGTTTTCTGTTTATGTTTCGTTGTTTTTATCGCATTTTTGTCTGTTAATGCGCATACGTCGCTGCCAGAGCCGATTTTCACCAGTTTCTGAACCCGAGAGAGTTTTTCATCACCTTCGTTGCGTGCAACGAGCATTACCGATGGCGAATCCACCAGACGTACACTTGCCGATTACGCACGTCCCAACATCGATAAGGTCCAGCCAAGTGTCATCCGACCCACTGTTGAGGCACAAAATTTTCAAATTCACCCTCAAACGATTACCATGATTCTTAATTCTATTCAATTTGATGGGCACCCTAATGATGACCCGATGACTCATATCGCGAACTTCCTCGAAGTTTGTGACACTTTCAAACTCAATGGGGTCCCACCTGATGCCATTAAATTGCGACTTTTCCCATTTTCCCTTCGCGGCGCAGCGAAGGCGTGACTTCACTCCCTCCCACCCGGATCCATCACGACATGGGTTGTTTTGACACAGAAATTTATTTCAAAGTATTCCCTCCATCAAAAGCTGCTATGTTTCGAAACAAAATCTATTCTTTCTTTCAGGAGGATACTGAGAGCTTATACGAGGCGTGGGAGAGATTCAAAGAGTTGTTGAGAAAATGCCCGTCTCATGGGATTGAGCAGCACCAGCAGATACAGATTTTCTACAGTGGTATGCATCCTCTCACGCGACATACGGTCGACACGTCAGCTGGTGGGACATTAAGTAGTAAAACGCCCGAAGAGGCGCAAGACTTACTTGAGGAGCTTGCTTTAAACGATTATCAGTGTCCGAGCACGCAGAGTAAGCCGAACCAACAGAGAGGAGTACTCCAGGTTGACCCTATTACAGCTCTATCCATGCAGGTCGAGGCGTTATCGAAGAAAATAGCCAAAATGCAGGTGATGGAGCAGCAGGTGAAGTATTGCGAGCTGTGCTCAGGACCCCACAACATTACACGTTGTCCTATCGGGGGTTCCTCTGTCAGATTCATACGGTTTGATCCCTTGTAAACTTTCTCATGGTTGGTTTGGTAAGTATTTGTTTAGTTTATATCTTTCGTGTGTGAGTCGTTAAGTTCTTTTTGGTGTGTTTTCGTCTTGGCTAGGTCGATTTGAGAAGTCAAAATGTGTTTTTCATGGGTTTTAATGCATGGCAATATGCCCCCGACAGATCTTGCCAAATTTTTAGGGGAAGGAGTATGGGATAATAAGTATTATCCAAAGGGAACTCGAGGATGATACTTATTATCTAATGGAAAAGACTTCCTCCGTCAGATCTTGACAAATTTTTAGGGGAAGGAGAGGGGATAAGAGGGGATAATAAGTATTATCCGAAGGGAACTCGAGGATAATACTTATTATCTAATGAAAAGACTTCCATAATACATAGTATCTGAAGGGAACTCGAAGATAATATGTATTATCTCAGGGGAAGTCCTTAGTTGAGGGGATGTTATCAGCTAAGGGGAAGTCTTTAGAGGTCTTTGGGTTCAGGGGAAGTTTTATAGAAAACCCGTAATCTATATTAGGGTTTTTGGTTAAAATAATGTTAATTTGAATCAACTGAACAGATGATAATTACCTTCTAACCCAAAGACCAGTCATCAAATGTCTGGTGGAGTATATTTTTTTCAAATGTGTGTCAGACAGGTTGATGATAGAAAGATGTTGCTGATGCTGCTACTGCTCAAAGTTAAAAAACCAGCCGGACAAGACTTCCATCTAGAAAAGCAACTGTTCAGGGGAAGTTGTTGGTTTCTTTACAAGCTTCTAAAAGATTTTCAAAGAAGATGCTCACAAGCTTAGGGGAAGCTGAAGACTTCAAGTCTCTTTTGAGGAAAAAGATGCAGAGCAATCAGAGATCATGAAGACCCAAGATCAACAACCAAGTTCTTCAAAGTTAGAGGTGTTCAAACTTTTTACCCTCTAATTTTTGAAGATTCAAGACAATTACCGAAGATTCAGCAAGAACCAATTCTTTCAAGAGAAGCAAGTCAATGAGAATCCTCCTCTCATTAACTTGTTCATTTCAAGAAGTTCGAGCTGATGCTGATCAAGAGGAAGTCCCAAGTGCCCGTTATGAAACCCAATGAAGATTTCTGCGGAAGGAATCTTCATCAGCATCTATGCCAGCCAGTCAAGAAGAAGAATTTCAAAGATTGAAGACATTTAATATCACAAGCCTAGGGGAAGATTGTAGAGGCCAGATTATGAGGCTTGTAATATTAAACATGTTGGGCTGGGCTTAGAGGGTTTCATTAGTTTAGTAGACTAGTTTGGTTATTGTATGTAGGCTAGTTTATGGTTGGGCTTGAGTTTACTATTGGGTTTATGACTCAAGAGGCCCAATAGTAAACCCATTGGGGTGCCTATATAAACCCCACTAGACCTCCTCATTTGGGGGCTTGCTGGTTTACGATTCTAGTGGTTGTTTACGATTCTAGAGAGAGGGAGCTGATTACGATCGTAAACCCGAGAGATCTAGTTTACGATTTCTTATCTTGTACCCGACAAGTTCGACTTGTGTGCAAAGATCAGGTTTTTATCATTTATATTAATCGTTTTCTAGTATTCTTCTCATCTCTTATCTTGGATCAATCAATCACTTGGTTTCCGCACTCATGATTGATAGAATATCGTGAACGGTTGTTGATTCCGGACCTACAAGCTCGAACATGCCTTGCTTTCAGCCGAGAACACCACCGGGGCAACAGGGTTTCTATGACCCAGAGGTTGGCAAACAGACACCGACAGAGGATTCAGGTTTGAAGAATTTAACTGACATGATGTCTCAGTTTATCAAGCAGAATGAGAAAACTTCACAGCAGAATGATCAGAGGATTTTGCGGACTGAGCAGGACATAGTTGTGGTGGCCAAAGAGTTGAGTAATTTAGCAGCTCATATGCAAAATATGGAGAGGACCATGGGTCAACTTTCCAAATCGTTTTCTGAGAGAAAACCAGGAGGATTGCCAGGGAACACACAGTCATATCCTAAGCAATATGTGAATGCAATCTTTTACCTGAATGACAACACCACTCCAGATCCAGAATCGACGTTTAGTGTTGAGCTAGTTGATGAGGAGAGTGATGATGAGATAGACGAGGAGATTGAGGTAGAGGTTCCTGGGCAGGTGCACCCGAGGCTAAGCCCAGCAAGTATAGCATGACCCGAGGAACCAGTAATGGAGAAATATGTTCCCCGACCCTACATCCCTCATATTCCATATCCAAAGAGACTTAGGGATCAGCTTAGGGAAGAGCAACAGGAGACACATCACCAGGCCGTCGTTCATTATATTGGAATTAAAGATCACCCACCCGACCCACCTTCAGTTATTATCAAGTCGACTAAATCATTGCAGGGCCAACAAAAGAAGAAGTGTGGGGATGAAGCGAGTGCTAAAAAGAAGAAAAAGCCACCTGATTTAAAAAAAGGCTTCAAAGAGTGATAGGACGTGGTTAGTCGACGTGTATACCATGTATTTGCGTGATAGAGACAAGGGATTTCAACACTTTTTTGAGGAGTGGTGCGTGCACGGGTCGGATGCGAGCATATTCGGTAGCGAAGGTCACATCCATGACCCCGGTTGACTTAACCACGGGTTCGAGTCCGGCTGACGACTCGTTAATAAATTCAGCGCTTCCGGGAGGCAACCCGAGTACTTGGTTACTTTTGTGTTTGCTTGTTTCATGTGTTATTTCTTTTTAGTAGCTTACTTTGGCTGTTAGGTAGTTTGTTTACTTTAGTTGCATGTTTATTTTTCTTTTGTCCGCTTTATGCGTTTGTTTTAAGTTTTGCAGGTTCTTTTGGAAGCATGCCACGATTAGAAATTGCTTGAATTATCATTATGGCTATGCTTCACGAGGTTGTAGGTAACGCGCAATTTGTGAACCGTCGGATACTCAATCTCTATTTTCACGGTCCGCAAATGTGCTTCCATGATTTGGTTGTGATTTTGGGGATACGGACTGTCACTTCATAAATGACAATCAACGGTCCGTATTAGGGTTTCTCGGGCTTGTTGACTATTGGTCAAAATGGACCGTTCACTTCATAAATGACAAAAAACGGTCTATTTTGAGCAATTGTTACTTTTCTATGGGTTTGTATGTTATATTGGTTGGTGCTGCTGAGCAATTGGTTGCCAATTGGCATAACAGGTTTTTCGATGCACACAATGCAAATCGTTTGGTACTCAATCTCCATTCCGGGCGGTTTGCATGTTTGTGTTGTATGGTCTGTTGGCTTTTGGTTAAGTGTCGGTCGTTCACTTCATAATTGACAACAAACGACTTGCATTTGATCACTTGTCAAAAAGCTCAATTTTTTTTTCAGAATTTTCAAAAAGGGCCAAATGTTGCAACCCGATTGCTTCTGTTATCATTTGGGTTTTGTTTTCTTCCAGATTCACCATGGGACCGCCAACTACCTTGATTCACCGATTTAGTGATTATCCGATTTGTATTTTTCATTTTGCATTCATTTGTTGACACACAACTCGAGATATTTGTGCTTTATTGATTTATATTTGTGATTGATATGATTTGGTTGTGTTTGGTTGATAGTTTTTTTCTGCCGAGACAGTCTGGCACATGTTCGAGAGCTGTTTCATGATGCATATTTTGATTGTGGAGACTTTATGGCATTTGTGGATTCAGCTCTGGCACATGTTCAGTCAAGAGTTGTTTCGTTTCATCTTTCAGCATCCAGGCACTGGCACATGACAGTGATAGGGGAGTATTTCAGTTCCCTTTCCCCTTTTATTTTGTTTTGTTTAGCGTACATTGGGGACAATGTACGAATTAAGTGTGGGGATGGGGTCAACTGAACTGAAATAGCATAAAATTGTGAAAATTTTGAACATTTTTGAAATTTTCTTATCATTTTCCCCTAATTTTGTTGAGATAGTCCCTGATTTTGTCTGCATTAAATGGGAAATGATAGGTAGAACTAGAATTTTGGCTGTTTAGTAAATAATAATAATTAAATAAAGTTGAAAGCGCGCCTATTTTAGCGATGTGCTGGTAGGCCCAGCTGATTTCTGAAAGCTTAAAAATCCTGATTTCGCTACTTAAATAATAAATATTGTGGGTTCCCGCCTTTAGTGTAGTAGCAAAGCCGAAACTGTTGAATAAGCTGATAGGTACCACTTTTGTTTAAAATGTTTATGATTTGGAGATTACCCGGCACACTATGATCTTTTTATGAAAATAAATCCGAGAATTAGTGGCGCCCATCCATCCATCCATCTTGAGCTTGTTTTGAATGTTTGTATTTATGCAAAAAAAAAAAAAAAGAAAAAAAATCGAATAAAGTGCGCAAAATTCGCTGATCCTACGTTCTACCTCTAGGGATAGTGACTCCGGAGATGATCTATTGGGGTGATGTGGTTTTGTGTGCGAGGGTCAAAGCCTGCTTACTACCTCTCGGGATAGGGACTCAGGAGATGTAATGTCGGGTGGAGACTCACCCTAGTTATAGGATTAAATATATAAATTCAATTCAAGCTCACCCATCATTCCATCCATTCACTTTCCATAATCTCCAAATCATAAATGTTTTAATCATTTGTGGTGGGAAAACCCTGACCTGGTTTGACCCGTGCTAATTCATGCATTGAGATGGGATTAGGCCGAGTTGCAAAACTTATAGTGTGGGACCCATAATTGGTGATAAAATTGAATAAAGCATGTTCAGGGGCTTCAGTTATTGGCGGTTGGGCTTAGTCGAATCGAAATACCGGTAATCACAATTAGCGCGTGAGTATCTCCGGTTATGATCTCAATGCGAACTTTTTCGGGACGAAAAAGGTTTAAGTGTGGGGATATTTGATGCGTAGCATCTTGTATATAAATTAAATAAATAAATTCCAACATTTAAATGCTTTTTAAATATGAAAATAATAAATTTTGTGCTTAATTGCTTTATTTGTGAAAATATAGGTTTTTGATGATTATTTGATAAGTTGATTTAAATTCCACATTTTAATGAGCTTTAATTGAAAAATTATATAAATATAGTTTTTATTATTTTTAAATGTTAATTTTAGGTGATTGGTGGATCCGTGGTGATTTTAGAAGAATTCTGAAGAAAAAAACGGAAGCGAGATCGGAGGTCGGATGTGGAAGTTACGAAAGAAAAAGAAAAAAAAATTATTAATAAACAAGTGCAGCAACAATAGGCAGCTACAACCTAGTTGTGCAGCCCAGCTCCTCTCCAGTGACCCAGGCCTGTAGCAAGTAGCAAATCCGGCCCAATGTGCGCATACCCAGCGCATACCCATAGCAACCCAGCGCGAAATAAAAGAAAATTTCGCAGGAAGCCAGAAACGAACTTGGGACCTCATGTGCGCATACCAGGAGACTAACCAGTAGGCCAGAACCAGATACTGGTTGAGATCCGGTTTGAAACGCTTATATCCTTTTCTTTTCGAAGCCCAGTTTTTCGGCACAGCAACATCAGAACCCTATCAGACGCGTTTTTAAGCAGTTGGAGCCGTCATTTCTCGAGGGGAAGCCCCTGTACACCCCAGAATAAACCCTGAAAACGTGCGTTAACATCTGGAAAACATCAAGGGAGATTAGATCATCAAGATTCAAGCTTTTTGGATTAAAATTTCAAGATTTTGGAAGCATTTTGGTTTGCTTTTCATCTTTTTTTGTTTTTGATTCAGTTGTCTTGTTTTTAATGATCATGTTAAGAATCAAGATTAGATTTTTATCTCTTGTTATCATGATTTGAGACTGATCTTAGCATTTTATCATCTAGATATTATGATTCTAGACCCATTTGACTTTCTAGTTTGACTTTTTGAAATGATCATGTGAAATTGCCTATTGATTCTGATTAGGATGCCTTGGATGAACATGTATGCATGTTTAGCTTCTGTTTTTATCATGTTATGTGAGTTAATTGATGTGGATTGTAGAACTACAATCGTTTATTGATTAGCTTATTATTAGTCGGTTGACTTTTTGGAGTTTATTGATTAATGCATGATCCGGAGACCTTCTACATGATAACAAGATATGGATTTGGGGCTGATTTTGTGTGCATCTACATGGGATAGAGTTGACCGATTCGTTCCATGTACTAGGAAATAGCTACGCATTGTTTACTGAGTTAGGGTGCTTATGACCATAAGATTCAAGCTCGCTTATTCGTGTTTAGAGTTTTCTAGGTTCTAGGCTATTCATTTCAGAATCATTGCATGTGATAGGTGCCATTTAGAGAGACCTTTCTTGTGGTTTCTTTTTGCGTGTACGTTTAGTCCGCTTTGACCGAAGCGATTATACCAATGGGCAATTTTACATAGTTTTCTATCCAAGCTTCATTTGGGATTACTTTGGTGATTAGGATGTGTCTATAGTCCTATTCCATTTTAGCTCTCATCATTAGTGGATTAGTGATCGTGTTGATTAGTCAAACTAGGGGTCTTATTGGGTTTAGAGGATTCTTATCTAGGTGATACTTCTCTCCGACTGATTTTCCATATTTTGCTTTCGTTATCTGTTTGTTTTCTGTCTACTTAGTTAATTACTTTAGCTTTTAGATTTAGTTCACTACAACATTTTCATCGGTTAGATATTAGCAAAGATCCACTATCGGGAGTCTGCATACGCGTCCACGGATTGATATCCGGTTCTTATCAACACTATACTGCATACGACGGGTTCACTGCCCTGGTGTGTAGTTTGGTCACTTGGTATTTACCTTTTAAAATTAACCACATTTTTATATATCCAAATTTTACGCATCATATATTCACATGCCTTGATCTATATGGGTCTAGGCAATAATCGACGAAGTGTCATGAAGTGTCAACTAACTAGCTATTGATAAAATTAAAAGTAAAGATGTACCTGAACAAGAATAGGCATGAAAGAATGACGGAAACAAACACCACAATTGTCAAAGATAGAGGAAACTTGGCCATCTTGCTGTTTTCCCAAGTCACTTGCCTCTATTTAATCTTAATCGCCTACAAGATCATTATAAATTTATAATAATTATAAATTTATAATAACTGCAGATTTAAACAAAAGATCTCCAAGCATAGTTGGTTTCATCATGGTTGTTTCGTATTTCTTGACCCAAGGGTCTGGAGTTTGAGTCCCTCATCAAAAAGCATTATTGTTTTAGTTTCAGTTTGCACTAATTATACAATCCCACATCGAAGCCTTGAGCAAATATGAAGCTCCCCCCTCTTCATATAATCACTTTGCTCTAGAGGATCAATCCCACATCGACTCCTTGAACAATTCTCAAGCTATTTCCTCTCTATATATAGAAATACAAAATTGCCAAAGCTTCAACTTGGCCCATTGGCTGTGAACCGAGCAAACACTGTTCGATTCAACTAAGATCCGACATTGATTGGATTGATGTGGTTGAATTTGTAACGGTTTCGGTTATAAACCGAAAACCAAACCGAACTAAGTTTAGAAACCGAGAAACCGAACTGAAAAAGAACCGAACCGATTGGTTCTTGTAAGTGAAAAAACCAAAGTTTCGGTTTCGGTTGCGGTTTGAGCTAAAAACCGAACCAAACCGAACTGAGCACACCCCTAGTTAATTGAGCTCCATGTATGCTAGTAGACTTATTATGAGTATTTTATTTAGTGCAAAAGCTGAAAATTATTGCAGTGTGATGATTTATGGGTGGAATGAAAGCATGTAAGCTTCTAAACTTGTAGAACATCAAGTATGCATATAAGGTGTTTGATGAAATGCTTGAATGAAGATTGATTATGTGTATGAACTGAATTTGATGAATTAAGTAGTGATAGAATGTAGAAGGTATGTATGA
>JBCNJP010000025.1:98500-147509 GCA_039602395.1 Deinandra increscens subsp. villosa | reverse complement strand
CAATTCAAGTCAAAATGGAGGTAGATATGGGTAAATCATTAATCCCTGATGATCCTGCTGAAGATCTACCTGATCCAGACTCTGTTGAATACATCATTGCTACCACTAACAGAATGTCTTTTGAAGACCTCCGAAACTATCTCAGATTTAAAAATGTTGAGAGAAAGTCTTGGATTCGCAAGAGGACCAAAGGCCTCCGTGAGTTCGTGACTGAGTATAGGAAGACTGAGAGGTTAGCAAAGTTGGAGCAGATCAGACTGAAGGAACAGGAGAGAGCTGAAGCAATTAACAGGAATAAAAATCCACCCATTTATGATGACTGGGTGAGAATGGCTCCAAATTCTAAGGCGATGCTGAGATTCACTGCCAAGAACTTGAGGAAGATGCCAGCCAACCCCAATGTTAATCATGGAATGAAGATTCTGGGTTGGAAATATGATGAAGATTTCGATGCTTTTATTGTGAAGAGACGGAATGGATACGTTCAATTCTTTGCTGACTTCAAAGCTCTTACAAGCCTCTTCTCATGGGAATTGAAGCAGCTCAAATACCTGGACTTGGTGAACCATACAAAACACAGTAAAGGTATTAGAGCTGAACATCTGATCAAATCAGCCTATGATGACAAAAGGTTCAATCTGAATCCTGAAGAAGAAAGAAGAGCTCAGATAGCTGAAGAAAAGAAGCGACTCCGTGCACCACATAAAGGAATCTTCAAGAACATCGGTGATAAAATCAATGTCAAATGGATCCCAGGGAATCAGAAGAAATTCCCAATAATCAGCTGGTATTACAACGGGATGACACATGAGTTGGTGATCGAAAGGGAAGGTGCTGAGTCTATCAGATTATTTGCTGCCATTGAGTTAAGAATGTTGTCAAGATCATACATCAAGCTCATCTATTACCAGAAGATGCGGACCATCCCTACTCAGCTTAGACTATACGAATGCTACGATGCTAATTACTTCTTGATGTTTCTAAACTGGTGGTGCAATCAGCTTGCTGGTATTGGTAGGTTCAAGCTTGACGAAGAGATGTTGAGGACTGCAACCTGTTGGTTGATGGAAGAAAATGGTTCAAGTGTGGTTCTTGACAAGGCAAAGAGGTTAGTCGAGCTAAACAACTACAATGACCTGAAGAAACTGGTATGGCAAGACCTCTGGAGGCTGTATGATCTGGGAATTCATGTCCTTTCAGACAATCACAGAGAAGCTGCTAGAGAAAACTGGAGGTTCCTGCTCAAGTTAGTCGGCCAAGATGGTTAAAGCTCAAGAAGTTTGCATTGCCAACATGGGTGGAAATTGTTAGAGCTTATTTATGTTGGCAACACAAACTATTTATCTTTTTGATGTTTATTTGTAATTTTACTTTGGTTTGTACTTAACTTTGATTATGTACTTTGTTATCTTTGATAATGGTTATGTATGATGTTTTTTTTGACTAAGTGTTAGCGTACTTGTATTTCTCTTAGCGAACTTCTTGTATATTGAACTTAGCGGACTTGATTAACTCTTAGCGAACTTGTCATTGTACTTAGCGTACTTGTTTGTTAATTGTCCTAGCGAACTTGTTTTGCTCCTAGCGAACTTCATTTGTTCCTAGCGAACTTAAACTGTTCCTAGCGTACTTAAGTTGTGCTTAGCGTACTTGTTAGCGGACTTGTTTGTGTCTAGCGAACTTGTTAGCGAACTTGACAATGCTTAGCGTACTTCTTAGCGAACTTCACAAGTTCTAGCGAACTTGTTTAATTCTTAGCGTACTTCTTTATATGCTTAGCGTACTTGTTATTCTGTTAGAATATTTTTCTGAATTCTAGGTAATGATTGGTTTGTGTCAAACATTCTATTTGTCCCAGGCTCTCTTGTAGTATAAATACTAAAGTGAAAACCCTAAAACGTGTTCCTCCAGGTTATTTCTACAAGAGAGCCTTTGTGTGTGTGTTCTTGGTGTATTTAGTGCGTGTTTTTGAGTTTCAGAGATCTATGGGGTGAAATCAACCAAGATTGATCATCACACTTGTTTTCCGCACCTGTGTGATGAATCGAATGAGAACATTGTGCTCAAATCAGGTCCTAACAAAAAGGTCATATTGTTTTGTCATAATTAATGATTTTTCTAGATACACTTGGGTTTTCTTTCTTAAAACAAAAGATGAAACTGCTGAATTGTTGAAAAAACTTGTGATAAATTTAGAAAATCAATCCAATCTTAAGGTCAAAACAATCAGATGTGACGATGGCACAGAATTCAAAAATCATGTTTTGAGTACATTTTGTGAGGAAAAGGGAATTGTGAGACAATTCAGTGCTCCTAGAACTCCACAGTAAAACGATGTTGCTGAAAGGATAAATAGGACATTGATTGAAGCTGCTAGATCTATGTTAGCAGACTCCAAGCTCCCTGTGATATTTTGGGCAGAAACATTGAACACTGCGTGTTATGTCCAAAACAGGATTTTAATTGTCAAAGGCAAAAACAAGACACCTTATGAGCTTTGGAGAAAAAGAAAGCCAAACATTTACTTCTTTAAGCCATTTGGTTGTCCTGTTACAATATTAATAACCAATGAGTTATTGCCCAAATTTGCAGAAAAGGCAGATGAGGGATATTTTGTTGGATACTCTGGTGTGTCAAAAGCATACAGAGTGTACAACAAGAGAACCAAAATTATTGAGGAAACTATAAATGTATCTTTTAATGAAAAATCTACCAACAATTTTGAATCTCAACCCACTTGGTTATTTGATATTGACACACTAACCACTTCTTTCAACATAACTGTTGATAAGCCTGTGAGCTCTCTAGTGCAGAAACATAACTTATATAGGTCAGCTGATGAACATTGGAAGAGCAACACTGCTGGAAGTAAGAAGCAAACCTTCTTCTCTTCAATGAGCATCAAACCTATCTTGCCAGGCAATGAAAAGAAACAGACTGAAATAATTCAAATTGAAGAAGACATTGTTCCGGGTGAAGTCCAAGCGGAATCAGTTTCTCCGGTTCAAGTTCAACCGGAAAACTTAATTTCAGAAACTGTTGAGAACAATGATTCCGGGTCAACTGAACCTGAAAATTCAAATGATGAATTCAGTTTTGAGCATCTGACCCACATTTCAGAGGATAGCTCTCATAATACAGTTGAATGTTGAGATCATGTATCACAAATTGGTGATATTGAGCTTGATCATAGACTTCCTCAGCTCAATATACCCTCAAATGGAAGAAGCTATGAGTTCCCTATGTTTCTTGACAGAAGAATCAACAGAGATCATCCAGTGAGTAATATTATTGGAGAAGTGTCAGCACCTATGTTGACAAGAAGTAGATCTGCTAATGCAAACAATTGTTTGCATGCTGCATTTTTGTCTCAAGAAGTACGCAAGAAGGTAACAGATGCCTTGGAAGACAATAGTTGGGTAGAGGCAATGCAGGAAGAGTTATTTCAAATTAACAAGCAGAAAGTTTGGGAATTGGTAGATCTGCCTGATGGAGCAGAACCAATTGGCACAAAGTGGGTATTCAGAAACAAGAAAGATGACAGGGGAATTGTTATAAAAAACAAAGCAAGACTGGTAGTGCAAGGCTATGTGCAGGAAGAAGGCATTGATTATGATGAAGTGTTTGCACCTGTGGCTAGATTGGAAGCAATCAGAATCTTTTTAGCCTATGCTGCCTTCAAAGACTTCCAAGTATTTCAGATGGATGTCAAAAGTGCCTTCCTGTATGGCCTACTGGAACAAGAAGTATATGTCAACCAACCTCCTGGTTTTGAGGATCCTCACCATCCTAACAAGGTGTGCAAGCTAATCAAAGCTCTGTATGGTCTCAAACAAGCACCTAGAACCTGGTATGAAACTCTTTCTAACTATCTTCTAGAGAATGGCTACAGGAGAGGGGCAATTGACAAAACACTTTTTGTCAAAATTGTTGGTAAGGATATGTTGATGGTACAAATCTATGTAGATGATATTATTTTTGGTTCATCTAACACTGTTTTGTGCAAGGAGTTTGAAACTTTGATGCAGTCCAAATTTGAAATGAGCTCTATGGGAGAACTAACATTCTTCTTAGGACTACAAGTGAAGCAAACTCAGATGGAATCTTTCTGAACCAATCAAAGTACATTCAAGACATGTTGAAGAGATTTGTTATGCAAGCATGCTCAAGTGCAAAAACTCCTATATCCACTTCCCACAAGTTAACAAGTGACTTAAGTGGCAAGCCAGTGGATGTGCACATGTACAGGGCAATGATAGGCTCACTGATGTATCTCACTGCTAGTAGACCAGACATTATGTTCAGTGTTTGCTTATGTGCTAGATATCAGTCCTCACCAAAGTAGTCACATATGCTAGCTGTTAAGAGAATCTTCAAGTATTTGAAGGGTCAACCCAAGTTGGGTTTATGGTATCCTAAAAATTCCGATTTCTCTTTCAAGGCATTCACCGACAGTGACTATGGAGGGTGTGACATTGATAAGAAATCAACATCAGGAGGATGTCAATTCTTGGGCGAAAGGCTTGTATCTTGGCAATGTAAGAAACAAACCTGTGTTTCTACTTCAACTGCAGAAGTTGAGTATATTGTTGCCTCAAGTTGTTGCAGTCAAGTTCTTTGGATCCAAAATCAAATGCTTGACTATAGGATCAAATTCATGGAAACTCCTATTCTTGCAGACAACAACAGTGCCATCTCCATCATCAACAATCCAGTAAAGCACTCCAAAACCAAACACATTGACATAAGGTATCATTTTATTAGAGATTGTGCAGAAAAGAATGTTGATACATGGTCCTTGATCATCATGTGAAGTATCGAATACAAGACGGATCACACTTTATAGCTGAGGTCTGAACTCCTAGCGAACCTGGAGTTCGGACAGCTCCGATGTGTGGCCGAACCTCAGGTTCGGCCGGTCGTATTTCAGCCTTATAAATATGTGCGTCTTGTGTTGTATTCAGTAACAGTCTAAGCTTCCGTGTCATATTCTCTAAGTGTACTTTGTGGTTCTCTGTGGTTAATACAAGTCATTTGTATTTACACTTTGTGTTTCATCTCGTATTACATTGATTTCATTACGACTAAGTAGAAGATCCACACGCTCACGCACTTTCAAGTGGTATCAGAGCATTAGGTTTGCTCTACTAGTCGAAAATCAGTGTTTTTCGGAGTTTTGAGTTCAAATTCACGTTTTTACGAAAATGTCAATCATTTTTGAGTTCGTTTGATCGTCTCGAATGTGCTTTTCGTCAAAAATCTGTTTCTAGATCGTTTCTATCGAGTTTGCTTGAATTCCTGTTGAAAATTCCAGTACAAAACGTTGAAAATCGAGAAAAGGAGATCGAGTGAAATCTGTCTCGTTTGAGGTTCGGACAACTTCGGAGTAACCACTCCGAACTCGAGGTTCGGACGAAGTTCGGTCTTTATCTAGGTTCGGTGAGAGATCGGTCTAGGTTCGGAGAGAGTTCGGTGGTCTTTCGGAGCTAGTTCGGAGTTGTTTGGTTTTTGTTCGTCCGAAGGTCAGGATCGGAGAGAGTTCGGTGTTGTCAAGTTCGGACTAAGTTCGGAGGCAGTTCGGAGGAGGTTCGGAGGAGGTTCAGAGTGAACAGTAACCAATTTATCAAAAATGTCCGATTTTCAAGCGTTCGCGGCTATTCAAAAATTCGGTTCAAGCTACGATGCAAACAATGATGAATTTTGATAATGAAATCGGAACAAGTCAGAAAGTTCCCAAATTGCTAAAATTGGAAGATTATCATAGTTGGGTTAAACGGTTTGAAGCGTTTGTCGATACAAATGACATTGATATGTGGTTAGCTTTCACTGAGCAATATGTTTATCCTAAAGATGAAACTGGTGAACCTATTCTTCAAAGAAAAATGTCTTCTGAACAAAAGAAAGCTTATAAAGCTGAGAAAAAGGCGTATGGTACGTTAACGATGGCATTGCCTAAAGAGTTACTTCATCAATTTGCTGGTAACTACACATCAAAAAGTCTATGGGATGCGTTGGAAAAACGATGTGAAGGCAATGACCAATACAAGAAAAGTCGACAAAAGGTTTTGAAGAAAGAGTTTGATAGTTTTAAGCATTATCAAAATGAAACGATTCCCAATCTGATTGCAAAATTTGCTCATCTGATGAGTGAAATGCGTTTGGTGAATCTTACTAAAGAAGAGGTTGATATGAAAGAAAAGATATTGGAAGCTTTGCCTGAAAAGTGGGATAATTATGTTATGATGATTACTCACGATAAGGATTTTTCAGGATTATCTTTCAATGATTTGGTTCAAAGAATTCAGGCTCGGGATATGGAATTAATGGCGAATAAATCACTTCCTACACAAATTCAGAATCCTGTAGTGTATCATGGTGAAAATGACTCTACAATGAATGCTGGGAAGTCTAATATTCTTAGTTCTGCTCCCCCTACAGCATTTCTGGCAGATAAATATGAAATTCCAAGTTATTCTTCTGCTGGTTGTACTGTGTCAATTCCAAGTTCTTCGACTCAAAGTGCATTGTCTGTTCAAACTGTCGATGATTATAATGCGTTGATGTCTGCATTGGTATCTTCATACTTTGGTGTTATAACTGGTTCTGTGAGTAATGTTGAGTTAGCAAATGAAGATTATGATCAGATTGATTATGATCATTTGGAGGAAATGGATCTAAATTGGCAATATGCTATGTTGGTTCGTAGAACAAAGAAATTTTTTAATAAAACTGGTAAGAAGAGGCTGAATCAGGAAGGAAAGATTGGATTGGACAAATCTAAGGTAAAATGTTATAAGTGTTCAGTTTATGGTCACTTTGCTCGTGAATGTCCAAGTTTGCAGAAAGTAAATTAAAGACTGGTCAATATACACATTTAGTTTTCCATCCATCAGATAATGCTGAAATGGTTGAACAAAAATCTGCTACTCTTGCTCATGATTGGACTAATACGTTTATGCATCCAGATGGATTTGCTTGGAATGCAGATTCAGTGTTTAAAAAGAATCATACTCCAATCTCAATTGCTTTAACTGTTCACCATGCTGATGATGACAGTTTTTTAACTGAGTCTGATTCCTCTTCAAGTATATCTTTGGTTCAAGAAGAATTACCTAAGACTTCTGAGAGTTCAAAAGATGATGAATTTAAATGTTATAAATGTGAGAAGTTGCTCAAGGAAATTGCAAGTTTTGAACAAAATCGTCAAATTTCAACTGAAGAAATTGTGGTATTAAGAAAGAGTTGGAGGATTTTCAAAAGAAGTATTATGAGTTGGTTCATATTCATGAAGATGTTTTGAAGGAAAAGGCTCTATTGGCTGAAGAGTGTGAGAAAGCCAAGGCTGAAGCGATAGACGCAGCTCAAGATTTTGAGAATCTGTTTGAGAAGAGTTATCCGGTTCAGCAAAAATATGAAGAGGCTACTGCTCTTATTGCAAAAACTGTTGTTACCATTAAGAAGCTTCAAAATAAGATCTCTATTCTTCAAGATGAAAATGTTCTTTACAGAGACAAGAATGAAGTGTTAACAAAAGATGTTGAGATCTACAAGCAAAAGAGAGAAAATGTGCTTGAAGAGTTATATGCTGAATGTGAGATCAGGAAGTTACAAACTTATGAGTATGATGATCTAAATGCAAAATTCATCAAGTCACAACAAGAGGTGTTTGAAGGTCAGCAGAAAATTAATGACTTAAAATTGGAGACTTTGGAATTAAAAAGACAAGTTAAGAATTGCAATTTGTCACCGACATTGCTAAATTTCTTATACAAGCAGGATCAGAGTTCAGAGAAGTCTAAGGAAGAAAATATTCACTTGGTACCTCAACCAGTGGATTTGATTGAAGTTACTTCTGCTCAGATTGATCCAAACAATGAATTGCATGACTATTCAAAGTTTGCTACTCCACAGAAGAAGAACAAGTCCAAGTCTAAAAAGAAGGAGAAACCTTTGAGTGACGCTCCAAAGTTTACTTCAAAGTCTGTTTTGCTGGAAAATGAGAAAGTGTTTGATAAGGTTGCTTCAAGTTCTTCATCTGCAACCGAAGAAGAAAAAGTTTTGATTGAAAAGAACAAACTGAAGGATATCAAAGCCAAATTCACTAGTGACGCTAAGTCAAGAGAAGCTTCAGGTTCTTCGTCAAATTCTTCAAAGATTCAAGGATCTAAACACAAAGGTTTAGGTTACAAAGTGTTGGAAGAACCAGTTCAAGCAAAGAAATCAGTGAAGGCTGAGAAGGTTCCTAAAGCAAAAGTTACAAAGAAATCACCATCTCAGAAGGCATTTGCTTATTATTCTGGAAGATCTTCATCTTCAAGGAGTCCATCTCCTAGGTATGATTCTTCTGATGGTTTCTTTGATAACTTTCAATCTGAACATTCACCTGATTCTCATAAATCAAAACAATTTTCAAACAATTTTAGAGAAAGAATTTGTTATGTATGTCGTCAACCAGGACATCTAGCTGCTGATTGTCCGACGACTGCATATATCCACAAAACTGCAAAATATGTGGATAACAAAGGTCAAATTTTTGATGAAACATGGTCCCCAAAGCTTAAGTCAACTCGTAAATCGTCTTGGTCTAAATCAAGTTCGTCGGTTGAATCTGATTCAGGTTCTGATCAAAAATTAAAACTTTTACAAATTTGGAAACCAAAAGTTGTTTCCAAGGCCAACAAGGACTTTGTGGAAGACACCGGGCGACCCGACGCTGTTGATTCGGGTCGATCCCAACGCGACTAATGTGTTATTTGGTGTCAAGCAGGTGTTTCAAGAAGACCTTTCGGTGATTGGCAAATTGCTGATTGTGAAATATCTGTTCTAATTAACTTAAATTTCAAAATCAATTTTGTTTTCAAAATGCTAATCTGCGAGTATTTGTGTTGGTTGATCATTTTTCTTGATTTTTCACTCCGTCTCATTCTGAGGGGGAGTTTGTTTTTGCAAAAATACAAAAATAGTGTGTTGCTTTTCAATTGGTAAAAATGAAAATCTATAAATAGAGTTGTCATTTTTAGGGGGAGAAATTTGAAAAAGACAGAAACATCGAAAAATGAGAAATTGTATCCGACATGATTGGGAAATGATGGTACATTGGCTGACATTGTCTGACTCATGGATAAAGTAGATGAAAAAGCCATAAGACCATTTGATTGATGTGCAAGGTAGGCTCGACAAATCAGAAAGTATACAAATGTGATATACACTAAATCTGATGCTTGACCTAGTGGACAACATCTTGATGCATATCTCATGATATATCAAGAAAAAGATATGTGAAAAATAAAATGAGAAGTCACTGTGTATACGTGTGTTCATTTTGCAAAGATTTAAACTTTTTTTATTTTCTTTATTTTGTCAAACGATCGGACTTTCTCTGCGTGTCGAATGACCGACCTAATCGTTGTTCGTTTGACGTTCTGTTTTTTTCTTTGGTGTTTCGTATAACTCATCGGACTTTCTCTGCGTGTACGGGAGTATCGACCTGATTGTTGTTGAGTTATACAACTTCAACTTGTTTTATTTTCTTATTTTGTTAAATCCGAGGCCTTATCTGCGTATCGAAAGATCGACCTTAAGGTAGACGATTTAACGTTCTTATTTCTTTTTGCATGGAACACAGTTGACTATATCATGGTTACAATCATTGTGTGATTAAAATCACAAATGAGATCACAAAATGTGATAAGCAAAAGCATATCTGAGTATGTCTGATAGTGTGGGGTACACTGGTCAATGCAAATTTAATCAATACCTTAACATATCCAGATGTTATGAGTATGATTCTGCCAGAGTTTAAAGTTGGACAAATTATATCTGCAATCGGCATGGCTTATGTGTTTCAATAATTGAAATTGAAATGTAGTTCAGCATGTTATGACCAATATGATCTCAAGTTGTGATCTTTCTCACAAAAGACAAAAATAGTGTCTAATTCAGTATTGTTTTACTCTTCGTATCAGAAAATACCAAAAAGATTTTAGGTGTGTTTTGATATAAAGTTTCTAAAAGCCAAAAAGATTTTATTTCTGATTTGTTTTCGATTGATCAACACGAAATACAAAATCAATTTTCAAAATCAAAATATCTTGGAGTCTCGAAGAGACATTTTGCACCAAGTCCTGAAGATTGTTGATAGAGAGATCACACACGATGCAATATCATGTATTCAAGATTAAACTCATTGTCAAAGATCGAGGAAGATTTTGATTGTAGATACAAGATACAAGTTTGAATAGAGAAGATGATACTGCACATGTCGAGGGGGAGTTTGTTGATACATGGTCCTTGATCGTCATGTTAAGTATCGAATACAAGACGGATCACACTTTATAGCTGAGGTCCGAACTCCCAGCGAACCTGGAGTTCGGACAGCTCCGATGTGTGGCCGAACCTGTATTTCAGCCTTATAAATATGTGCATCTTGTGTTGTATTCAGTAACAGTCTAAGCTTCCGTGTCATATTCTCTAAGTGTACTCTGTGGTTCTCTGTGGTTAATACAAGTCATTTGTATTTACTCTTTGTGTTTCATCTTGTATTACATTGATTTCATTACGACTAAGTAGAAGATCCACACGCTCACGCACTTTCAAAGAATCTGATTAAATTATTCAAAGTTCACACTGATCATCAATTGGCAAATCTGTTTACAAAAGCTTTTGATGAGGCAAGATTTTTCTATCTCATCACAGCCATTGGGATGATGAATTTTGAATAAAAACTTTTCACAATTTTCAAAAAAAAAAGAGGCATGTGCTTAAAAGCTCGTCTCTTGATACAAAAAGAAAAAGAAAAAGAAAATTTCTTGTGATAATTAGACATCATCTCAGTTCATAGTCAGTAACTTCAGTTACACTATGGAAAATTATCGCAAATTTTCAAAATTCATGTGTTTTGTTGTTCAATTTCAAGTTCGGTTCAACCTGTGAGAAAAACAACTTTGAAACTCACCGGGTGAACTTCAACCGGAAAAATGCTTTGCAAATTACGTGGAAAATGTTTTTAAAAACAATTCTTCCAAGCGGAAAAATCATCCGCTTGAAGTTCAAACAGAAGAAATATGGTTTTTAAAATAAAGGAGAAAATGGGTTCCGCTTGAACTTCCGGGTCAACAAAGTCAAAGTCTCATTTAATTACCTGGAAGGCACAACTTTCCAAGCGGATACACATTTATTTACCAATTAAGTTTGTAACTGTTATTATCCGAGGTTTCAGTAAATTTACTTTTGGAAAAAGACATGCTTTACCAAGTTGTACCGTATAACCCATAAAGCATTTGTCCCATCAGTTACTGAACCGTCTGTCTAAAACCTCTCTCCTCCACGTCATCACCGAAAAGGGTAAAAGCCCTACTTTACCGTCACTTTCCCCATTTCTCTCAACCCCACTCAGAAATTACTCCCAAATTTCTCTCAAACTCTCTCTCCGTTCAACCTCCGAATAACCGTCAATCTTTCTCAAATCGATCATCAACAATGGCTCCAAAAGCGAAGTCAAGTGGCAAGAAGCCCGTCGGTGACTCCAAGTTTCTTGTAGAGCACAACTTGGTGGCGTACCTAGAACCACCAAGCAAAACCGATATCTACAACGGAATGATCGACTTCCTCAAGAACTGTCACCTTCACTACGCGCTGACAGTTGAAGCAGTAATTTATAAATAAATAATGGAAGAATTCTGGTCAAATGCCGTGATTGGTGAAGCCGAAGATGGTAGTGAATCAATTGTATCTACAGTTCTGGGCACGATAGTGGAAATCACTGAGGCTACAATTCGAAGAGTGTTGAAACTAAGGGATGAAGATGGGTATGTATTTGTAGACTCATCGGTGTATCTAAAGCTGTTTAAGGAAATTGGATATGGCGGTTCAATGGGAAGCAAAACCATCAAGAAGGGGCAATTGCCTTACAAGTGGAGATTTCTAGCCCACACCATTCTGGTTTGCCTGACTCCCAAGAAAGGCGGTTCTGATGAACTTGCTGCCGAACAAGCTTCAACATTTTTTGCTGTGGTCAAAGGTCAAAACTTCAACTTTTCTAAACTGATTTTAAGGGTCTCAAATCAAACATCTCACCAGACTATGTCTATTTGTACCCAAGGTTTTTAACATGTATTCTCATAGAGGAATGCCCCCAAATTGTTTTAAGTGGTACAGTTTTGGAACCAAAACACCTAACAGAGAAAACCTTTCCAATTTAGCCTTAAATAAGACTGCATTTCTTGGAAGGGATACTGACTATCCCTTACCAATTCCAAGGCAGTTTCCTGATGAAACTGCTCCTGCTGAGGTTCAAACGGGAACTGTAGCAGCAACTAAGCCTCATGCTCAAGATGACAGAACCATTAACCCAATGGTCTCTGATCCCACATCTGTCCCAGCTTCCTCTACTCTAAAAACTTTTCAATCCAAAAAGAGGAAAGCTTCCACAAAAACTACCACTGCCACTTCCTCATCCGAATCACTTCCTGTCACATTTAAAAGACAGAGAACTGTGGTCACTAGGTCTCCTCCACCTAGTACCACCGGCCAACCTGAAGCTTCTAACCCCGTTCAAGGCAAAAAGCGTAGAAGGAAACTGGTAAAAGTGGGATTTTCTCTTAGGGATGAACCTTCATTTGAGGGGGAGTCATTAGAAGCAGATGTACCTTCCCCATCTAAATATCTTTCACCCCTAAAACCCCTATCACCTAGGAATGACAGTGCATTCAATCCTGATCTAAATGAAGGTGTTATTAACTCACCTACCTCATTACATGAGAACATTCTGATAGATCAGGACACTGCTGCTCTGAACCCCCATTCCTCACCGGAGGTGAATCTAAGGAGTTTGGAAGAGATTCATGCAGAAAGGGCTGCTGCTGCCCAAGGACCCCCACTGGATCTTGGTGGTAGCAGTAACATCAATAAGACCCAATCTGCGGCAATCTTCTCTGAATCAGCACCCAGAAGTCCTTCATTGGAACCAAGGGTTGCTGAAACAGATGAAGAGAATCCCAGGTGCCAAGAATCCGTGGGTACCATAGTTGATCATTCTTGGATTGATAGCTTGGTTTTGTCCAGGGATACTGGTAAAAAGCTAGTTGAGGACAGCTTTACACTACCTGGATTGACGACTTTGTACCTGAATCTTCAAGCACAGGTTGATCATTTAAACTCAACTGTTGCTACATTGGTCAAGGCTACTCCAACTGAAGTTGAGGCAAGTCCTTCAAACCCTAACCGAGAAGCTGTTGAAGCTGATACTGTCAAATTGGGGGAGAAGCTGACTTCTACACCTGCAATCATTGAAATAGAAGAAACTAAAAGAATTCTGGCTGAAGTTAGAGCCACAGCCTACAAGAGAGTTGGTGTCAAACCCTTCACAGTTGAAGAAAGTTGGGTAAACATGAAAAGCAGTCAGTTAATTGCCATATCTCACCATTTGAAGATCCCAACCTCACTGAACTAGTGCAATCTTCGATGCTAATTGCTGGTGCTCTCCCTGAGCACATCAACATGATCACAAGCCTGTTGAAAAATGTCGTATTTCCGGCTGAACGAGCCAGTGATCATATGGAGAGGAAAACTGCCTCCACTCAGCAATGTAGCTGAAGATGTTGAAGAAAGCACTACAACTGTTGCAGTGGCCACTATATCTGAAGGAGGTGATGAAAATCTAAATGGTGAAGATGAAGGCACGGAAGTGTTGGAAATTATTGATGCAGAACCTGAAGTCACCAAACCTCAAGTGGTGATTGAAGGCTCCAACATTACTCAACCGGAAGTTTTAGCGGAAGTTCAAGTGGAAACTCATCTGGTTGTTCAACCGGAAACCCAAACTGCAACCCAGATGGAAGTTTATGGCCCCTGACAATTCAATCTTTGGTATTGATGGGTCTAATCAGTTATTTGTGGTTTAACCGGAAGAACAGTGAAAGCAAAGAAGCTGAAGACATAGCTGCAACTTTGATAGCTTTGAGGAGTACAGAACCTGTTCAAACTGAAACTCCTAGAACCATTCAACAGGTGGTCCAAACTCCTGAAGCTGAAGCTATTTTGAAAATGGTAGAAGATGCCAAAAGGGTAGCAGAAGATGAGAGGTATGCCAAAGAGCTTCAAGAGGACATTAATCTGTACTTACAAAATGGGGTCTTTGAGAACCTGCTTGAAGAGGCTAAGACAAGATCTTTCAACTGGAGGTTAAAGGACTATGATTTGGAAGCATTGACTGAAGTTGATAGGCAGAGGTTGATTTCTGTTGCTTCTCAAATGCCTACCAAGCTGGTAAGAAATGATGAGAATTACCTACTGTTGAAAAAGGTAAAAAGGGCTCTTGTGGTTAGAGATTTGAAGACAGAAGAAGAGGTAGCTCAGATGCAAGTCAGGGAACTTTGCAGCTTGATCGATTCTATCTTTCATGAGCTAAAAGGGGATATAGCTGCTGTGAATCCAGCTTTAGTGATGCCCTCACCTTCAGAGCTCATCTCAGGTACATCAACTAATATAAATGTTAAACCTGAACTTCCTGATGATGCAGATATCCCTCCTCCACCTTCTTTCACTTACAACCCCAAATCCCATACCTACAACAGTTTCATCACTTCTACAGTCACTTGCCATCATACCTTTCAAACCACCTACTATTTCCAAGAAAGTAGCCACCAAGCTTGCTAACCCCAAATATAGAACATATAATTTTACACCAATTGGTCCCCTCAAGAAGAAGCCTCCTCCTACCATGGACTTTTCTGACATTTTCCCACCTTCTCCACCTTCAAGTCCCACACCAGAAGCCAGTAGACCACAAACTCAAACTTCCCTACCTCCACTCACCATCAAAGAACCTTCAACCACCATCACCAAACCTACTGAAGTTCAACCTGGCCCTTCTTCATCATCTGCCAAAGGCAAAAGACCTGTTGTGCAAGAATCAACAAGTGATTCTGATGAAGAAAGGAAGATAAGAAAGAGGAAAATGATGCATGCCAAGAGCAAAAGAGATCAGAAGCAAAGAAGAAAAGCTCCACCCAAAAAGAATAAGATCGTGGGTTGGACAGTAGATGAAGCAACTTTTGACTTCACTTTCAACTTAGCAAATGGCACAACTCAGGTGGTAAATGCTCACAAGGCCACTACATTTCTTTCTGTGCTACAAATGACTAACATCATTCTAAAGCTTAGAGAAATTCTAAGTCCCTCAAGAGCTGAGCACTTGTTAAGGCTTCACATAGAGCCAATGGTGCTAAACAGTAGAAGGCTCTACAGGAGCAATTATAGATGTTGATTCAGCAGAAGAAGAAGAAGAGCCTGTCAGTGAGATAAGATTTATCATTTGGGAAGAAGAAGAGAAGTTGTTCTATGTTTACAGAGCCGATGGCACCTTCACAGTTCATGAGTCCATTTCTGTTCAAGAAGAATGGAGTGAAATGGATTGGGAATCTTTCAAGTATGTGAAGGTGACCAAAACAAATTCTAAAGAGCTTTCTCAAAATCTAGATGCCAACATCAGAACCACGGACAAGTAGGTTAAGAAGAAGAAATTTTTTGGGTACAAGTTAGTTTTTGAAGATAAACATTGGAATTGAAGAATAATTTGACAGCATCAGCTTAGGGGGAGATTGTAAGGAATATCGCTCTTGGAAGATTTCCGGCTGAATGCCAATTTTGTTATGTTCCGGCTGAAGTTGAAGTTGAAGCGGAATTCTCACTTCAAGCGGAACTGGCAGTTCAAGCGGAAAGAAGCGGTTTTGTCCTTTAGCGAATATTTCGGGTGAACTCGATTATCCACCAGATAATGAGTTCAACCGGACTTTTCCTGAGATGTCTTTTCAGCAAGTCCAATCCTATAAAAGCTTCTCGTATGCTTCTATATCTGATTCAAGCCGCTCTCCTAAAGTAGTATGTTGCTGCCAACACGCAAGATATTCCAAATGTCGATGTTTATTCTTTTGGTAGTTTGTATTTGACTTTATATTTTACGGTCTAGATTAGATCGCATGAGATCAACGGCTGTCATTGATCTCATCAGCACTATATATAGCTTAGTTAGCTCATAGTTTACACATCATCTGTTCTTGAACAACTTGTAATAGTGTAGCTTTGAGTTAATGCAAATAGTGTCGAGTATTTGTTACATCATTGTCACTATCTTTCTGCAAATCAAGCATTTACATTATACACAAGAACTAAATATCTCTTAAGTAAAGTGAAATATAACTTTAATTCCGTCTGGTTATATTTGCAAGTAAAGGGCTTTTGTTATAGTTCAACTCTAACTAATAGCGATCCTACACTCAGGAAGAAGAGTTCATGAGGAATGAGAGAAGATGCACTAGAGTTCTTCAGGATGAACCAGGTAAAATAGAGTTCAAAGTTCTCCAGGATGGTTAACCAGCTTTCTTCTATTATAATAACATACACATTTTCAATGAATCATAGCAGACTCCATTTTACTCATAACTGTGATCTTACATGAAGTATATATTCATATGTTATGTTAGTATATGTTGGCATTTTGATATGGTGGGATGAGATGATTTATAAACAGGATAAATTTTACTTCTAAATTGGAAGAAGAACAAAACCGGATGAACTACAATTCCTCAGGAAGAAGAGTTCATGAGTATTGAGAGAAGATGCACTAGAGTTCTTCAGGATGAACCGGGTAAAAAGAGTTCTAAAGTTCTCCAGGATGGTTAACCAGTTCACAATAAAATAAAAATCACATCAGTTCACAATTATAAAATCTATTTGCAACAATCAAATTTAGAATATAATCAACTTTAATGATTGAGATAAAATCTATCTATATAATTAATGGGGTTAACCAAAACAAAACATGAGGAAGAGTTAACAAAAACTATAATATACATATATATATATATATATATATATATATATATATATATATATATATATATTGATCTCTATACAAAGATTTTCATCAGATTCTATACAAAAATCTATCTAATTAACTAGCTAAGACCTAGCATCCGACATATAGTCTTCATCATCAAAGAAGCTGATGCTGCTGCTGCTGTCATCAAGAAACAACTTTTGACCAAGCGGCAATCTCGGTCCCAACTCGGAGGTGTAGGTGGAATCCCTGTTCCGGATTAAATACACATCCAGCTCTCTCTCCCCCTCTGGTCCCTGGAGATGAAGTTTCATATCCCCTACAACTTCGGCAGTGATGAAATCAGCGTACTCAAGCCCGTATTTGATGGACAGAGGTGGGATCCTCCAGTAAATGAGGAAATAGCCAATCGATGTGTGGTTTAGGTATTGCACCATTTGATCCAGATCATGACAATCAAATGTGCGAATGTCGACATAATCTACCTTTCCCTTCCACACATTCTGGCCGGCGGCATTCCGGTGGAAATCGCCACAGTGATGGACCTTGAGGGTGAACCGCCGACCACCTGTAAAAAACCCAAATGCAGAGTAGAGAGTAAGTAACTAAAAAACATAAAACCCTAAAAATAAAAACGTTCAGCCATTGTTGAGGGAAAATACACTTACGGGGAGTCTTTCCGTAGTAGGGTGTTGGTTCAGTAACACCCCTAATCCTCCATTGTTTACCAGAGGCAGCCATTGATCGATCGAAGTTTTTTTCTTGATGAACAGGACAGAAGATTTTGGTGGTGAAAAAGTGGAACTTTAAAGGTAGACAGGGCACGGTCAGGCCAAGATAACTGTGTATATTTTGTTACCTTTACCACGCAAATCCTGTTTTTACCGTGTCTATTTATTACCTTTAGCAACGCAAATTTTGTTTATCAATTATTTCTCATGTGATGCGAGTAATTAAATAAGTTCTGGTTAAAATATAACCAATTAACACTTTTGTCTCAATGGTTCTTCTTAATCTTGTAGTTTGTTCCTTTCTTTGATTGACCCAGGTTCAAGCCTTGTTTGGTACAATTTATAATTTTTCGATTGTCTAATAGTGGATGACAGGATTTATAAACTGGATAGATTTTAATTCTTTAGTAAATTGGAACAAGAACAAAACCGTGTGAACTAACAAGAACAAAACCATATGAACTAGAATTCCTCAAAAAGAAGATTTCATCTGGAATGAGAGCAGATGAACAGAACCGGATGACATTTTTAGACAACTGTTTCACTGCCTTGGCGGACTGAGATGATTTATAATTAAACAGGATCAATTTTAGTTATTCATTAGAGAAGAAGAAGAATAGAACCGGACGAACTAGAGTTTTTCAGGATCAAGACTAATTATTCAGTAATAAAACAGGATGAACTAGCAGTTCTTCAGGATGAACTATATTCCTTATAATACACTAATATTTAGTCACACAACCTAATATATGTAGAAGACAACCAGATGAACAAGAATTCTTCAGAAAGAAGAGTCAAAAGACACATTGGATGCATACAATTAATTACATATATAATCCAAAAGATGTGATATCAGTTAATTAATTACAAATATATATAATAAAAAAACAACATAAACTTAAAACATGCTCCTACTAGAGAAATTGTCTGAATCGTCATATCGGCCTGTTCTCCATGGGTAGCTACCTTCAGAGACACCTCCACATCTCCATCGAGGTAGATGGATATGACCTCCTCGTCCATGACGTGCAGGGCCAAGGCCCTAACATCCCTCGGATCATCAGTGAATGGAACCAGTCCAAAATCCAGAGACAACCCTGGGATCCTCAGGTAGGGGTCGAAATCGTTCAAGTCATAACCTAGGTCAGACACCATTTGACCTAGGTCATCGTACGGAAGAAGTTAATGTCCACCTCGTCGAAGTAAAGAACCCTCCCATCGATGTATTGTATCCGACCATTGAGGCTCGCAAAATACCCTAGGTGATAGATCCAAAGTAAACAGACTAAAATCTTCTTCCCCTGTTCTATAAAAATAACCAAATCAGAGACGCGAATTCCACATTAAAGCATTTGAATTTTAGTCATTTAGATGATTACTCACCGTATTTGGGGCTATCTTCCACATTCAGAGGACGCAAATGCCATATTTTTCAGAGAGTGGCATGATAAACCAAAAAACAGAGAGCTGAGAGAGCTAACGGCGTATATGGTGATGATCGATAATTAAGTAATTAATGATATGATTTATATCTGAAAACCGAGGTGGTAGATAAAGATTTGACCTCTAGTAATGATGTATGTCCGCCGTCGCCACAGATAATTAACTAATTAAAATTGGCTACTATTTAGTCACGGTTAATATATGTGGCCATATGTAATAGATTTTTGTCACTCACAACCTACTATTTAGTCACACAACCTAATTACAGTGACAATATGTACTAGTTTTTAGCCACATAACTAACTAAAAAGCGTGGCCATTGCTCACATTTATCCACGCATAAAATATAATTAATAGTTTTGTTTTTTTAATTTACTAAGTAATAAAATATACTCTTCCGTCACACAACATTATTTAAACGTGGTCATACATTCCTTTTTGGTCACACGAATTAAAAATCATAAAAATTTCGTGGCCGTTTGGTGCATTTCGCCACTCTTTATTAAGCGTGACAAATAAGGGCCACATGTTTTTGTAAAACAGTGACTAAAGCCACTGCACCTGATTGTTGTTGTCACATAAACAAAAAAATACGTGGCTAAAAGGGTCCAAAGGCTATATATTTGGCCACGGGTACAAAATATGTGTGGCTAAAACTAGTATTTCTTACCTTTGGCCACGTTTTTTACAAAACAGTGGCTATGCGTTAAAAACCGTGACCAAAGCCACTTTTTGACGTAGTGTCACAAACAAATGACACCATGCGAATAGTGTTATTCCTTAACTAAGGTTTATGCTATGAATCACATGAACCTTGTTCATAGTTTTGACATGCACGGTATCATATATCACAAGTTAGCATTTAATCACCAACATCACAACACTTAGGGGTTTCTAACCCCAAAATCAGAGCTTAAGAACCCCCAAGTTTCAAAAAAAAAATGTATGATCATATTCCAGTCCTAATTTTTTGAGTTTCACAAGATAGAGGGAGGAAACCACACCTAGAACTTTCGAAAATCACCAGATAATGCATAAACCAAGCTTCCCCATCCTTAAAATCACGTTTTGGTGATCAATTTCATCCCCCCCCCCCTTCAAGGTTTCGTGAGCGACCTTAGAGGGGTTGTTGCCCTCCCTCTGCATCCAGCTTCAGGATCTTTTTTTCTTCCCCAAATACATATTTTCTTTTTGTTGCACAAATCATTAGATTTTTCACATTTAGTCTTTCATTTTGTAGTTAGTACATTTTTAGTTTAATCTTTAGTGTACTTTCCACTGTGACGACTTTAGTCCCCTAACTCTTAAGTTAGGAAACCTCCAACCGCATTCTAATACATTTACCAACGTTTTCTTTCAAACATTTATAACCAAAGTTTAATCTAGTTTTTTTCTTTAAATACTATTCCACAGAATTAAGCATTTAGAGGGACAAAAATATAACTAAAATTATACTTTAATTCCACTAAAAACTCGGGGGTGTTACATAATCTTTATCTTTAAGGAGTCTTGAACTCCTTCAGGACTCTTCTTTGAAGATTAGGAATGCTTCCAATTAGAAGCCTTTTACAAAAATGAGGATTTCTGTAAAAGTTGAGTTTTACAGATCTACTTTGGAAATTCCGAAGTAGTTCTGTAAAACTATAGAATCTGTAAATCGTACAGATTCTTTTCTCCTTTCTCTTTTGATGATGTTTCTAATCTTCTCTTGTAATACTTGATTGTTTTCTGTTGCATTTAGAATTATTCTAACAATCTCCCTTTAAGTATATGAAGAAAATTAGAAAAAGAAGAAAAAGGATCATTTCTTTGACACCCACTCCCAGACTTGGCACCAGAAGGGGTCACGTATCGGATTTACTCATGAACACAAGGTATCAATAGAGATATTAAGCAGTGGAAATTTAAAACTTTTATTTATATAAGCCAAGTACTACAGTAAGAGAGATAATGTACATAACTACAACTTGTTAAAATAACGAAATCTATAATTAAGCCAGCTTGCCAGAAATCCTTCCTTGATAGCTTTCCCGATTATCCTGCCCTCACAAGATCCGTGCCTTTACTTCTAAACGTCTCTGTTGGTGCAAAATATGTGTGCCGTGTGTTTGTATCAGTTAGTCAAGTTAGTTTTTTTAGTTGACTGTGTTAGAATATTTAATTCAAGGATTAGAGGGTAGAAAGTGTCAATCTATTAATATGAAGGGACTTGATTGTGATATAGTAAATATCACATATGTGATACATGATTTGAAGGACAACCGAATGAAGGCCAAACCTTGTGTTTGGCAATCACGAACTGCCTCCGAATCTGGAGTTCGGCACTCACAAGCTGGTTCATATATATATATATATATATACATATATATATATGTGTGTGTGTGTGTGTGTGTGTGTGTTTTAGAGTTCGGATGTGGTAAACTCTCCCATAACCGTTTCCAGTGAGTTCAATTTCAAGGGGAGGAGTTTTAGATCGAGATGAATCGTGTTTTCAATTGGTATCAGAGCAATCCAGGCTGTGATTCTACACCGTTTCTGATCGAATTCGAGCATAAATCTGGACATTTGGTTCGAGTTTGACTTTTATAAAGTCAAACTATTGAGTTTGATTATGAAATTGGGCATCAATTCGAGTTTGTTTTAACTAGTGAATGATTCCAGTAGTTATAGTACATCAACACAAATCTATATCAAGTTTCGGATTCAGTTTTGGTGCACATTTGTTGAAATCGCAATTTTCACAGTCATCTTCTTCGTTCTTGAGGTCATTAATGGTGATTTCTTAAAACCTGAATAATTCTCATCAAAATTGGTTCCATTCTGATCGGTTCTTCATCACGAGTCTACTGATATCATCAGATTTCTATTTGGTTCGGATTTGAGAAGTCGCAAATCACAAAAAAAAGTGAGTTCTTTTGAGTTCTTCGTTCGATGCTTAAACCTCATCAAAACCTAGCAACAATGGTGCTAGTTTGAATCCTCTCGATCTCACGAATCCGTAGCAACAATTTTGGTTAAAAATTGAGTGAGATACGGATTTTTTAAAGTTTGTGGGTGTTGTGTGGTTCATTTGCCGGAAGAGTCGCCGGACTTCTTGTATTTCGCCGAAAAAGAAAACGGAAAAAGGGGGAGGGAAAGCATAATCGACTATTTTGTCACTTTTTTACAAATTGCAGTTCTAACCCTCAAGTTTCAAAGATTTTTTACAAGGATTAAATAAGTTTTCCTTTCTTTTTTAAAATATATATATATATATATATATATATATATATATATATATATATTACTATATATAATACATATTGCTCAAAAGGGTAATTTGGTCATGAAATTTCCTTAATCTTAAGACGCGTACAAATGATTATGCAATGTGTACATGTATTTGAAGCATCAAAATTAATAAAAATTAAAGTAATATTCTTAGAAATTCTAATCCCGTTGAAAAATCGGAATTAACCATCTGCATTTACTCCTTCGACACGCCTCCATCGAACAACCCAGCGTCACCTGCATTTACTCCTTCTGCACGCCACCATTGAACAACCCAGCGACCCTCTCTCCTCCATTCGATTGGCCATCGCTATTACTCTCTATCATCTTCGTTCAATAGTTATGATTATTGATTGGAAGGCCAAGATTGAGGATCATTCAAAATTAAACGCGCCCAAACGGATTCTGCTCCGCTATAAATTCAGATTCGGCAACAGCTTGATTACCGCGATTCAGCAAGCGCTTTACGTCTCTTGGTAGTTTCAGATTGCAATGCTCCACTGTTGCTTGGTTAGTTTCAGATTTCTGCTCTGATTTTTTTAGTTTGGGATTGTGATTGTTCTATAATCTTCTGCTCTGATTTTTGTAGTTTGGGATTTTGATTGTTTGTGATTGACTTTTATTTTTGTAGATTAGAATCGAGAATTAGGGGTTATATATCATGTAGAAGCAACGTCCCTCAATAAAGGTAAATCTATGAGCTTTTTATCTGTTTGATGCAAGTATAATTATTTGTTACTTTTTCAGTTTGTGCTCCTTGAATTCTAAGTTTATCTTGAATGGATTCAAAATCGGGTTATATGTTTGGAGATTGAATGGATTCAAAATCGGGTTATATGTTTGGAGATTGAATGGATTCAAAATCGGGTTATATGTACCGTCTTGACAAAATTCATCTGTAGTGGTATGTGTATATGATTTTTACTTGATTTCTATGTTGATGCTTAGGGTTACAGGAAAAGATGGGCTATATTTTGATTTCTAAATTGGTATGTGTATAAGGAAAGGCATTGAGCGAGTGGCCTAATCTATATAATTGTTGTCATTTTGGATCAAAATAGTTAGTTTTTAGTTTTGAATACAAAGATGGATTGATTCTTATTCCGATTATTAGATTCCATGAGTTCATACAATTTGAGTTGGTTTTTTGAGAATAACACAAAGGCTTTAATTTGAGTTTTGTTTTTTTATGGTTGTGACTTTGTAGGATTTTAAACCAGTGAATGGAGTCAATGACTAGCAAGTGATTTATCTGATTAGTTCTTTTAAGCATATGCATAACTTTAAACTCTTATGATTAAGTGATCAACATATTCCATTTTGTAGTATGAATTTGCAGAATGGCAAGAAAGGTACTTAGTTTGATGGATCCATGACATGGATCTTACAGTTCAGCTCAGCTTCAAGGGGTGAAAATATGTCTTTGTTGGGGTTTATGTATGAGTTACATAAATAATATCACATCTTATTAACCTAATTAATATATTTGCAATACTTAATGAGCTTCATGTTTGGTGGTTGTAGGTTTAGGAGAGAGTTGAGGTTAATATTCAATAGCTTCTGGAGCAAATCGATACTTCAAGTTACAGTAAGTATTATGGGACGGTGACTTGCTAATTTTTCTAATTTATATAAGTTTACAAACACTTCAAATAGAAATTCAATTTGCTTGCAGTGCCTTGTATATTGAAGATCTATTTGTTGAGCTTAGAGCTCACCTAAAAGTCAATATCATAAGGTACACTACTTTCAAAATTTGGTATAGCTAATGTTTATTGATGTAACATATATTTTGATTGTGTTCACATGTGTCTGTTTCTTCTTTTTTGGGGATTATGGTCAATTGGGTATTTGAAAATTAGGATTTATTCTTAGAAACTGTTTTATGGTTGTATATGTATAAGTAGAAAGTCATGCCTCTATATTATGATTTTGAATTTGAAATGGGGTAATATTGATTTTTTGTGTTCGGATATGCATTTTGAATTTGAGTGGAGATAAACATAGTTATCTTACAGTGCTGATGTTCTACGTTTATTATTTTCAGGAGTGTGAAGATTGTGATTGTTTGCTTGCTAATTGTAAGTTTCTTATTTTGGTTTACTACTAATGTATTTTGATGTTGTTGTAGGTATCTTTTACACATAGATAGCAGTTTATCTTTGTTTTAATTTAATTACTACGCCTCCTAGCTCAGCCTTAATAAAGTGTATACGCTTAGCAAGTGGCGAGGGCCCTTCCTCTGAGACAACCTCCTTTCGTTTTTTCTTCGTACATTTAGGTAGATGTGGAGCGTTTTTTGGTATTCTGAACATATTCGTGCTTCTTCGCCAGACAAATATCTTGATACACTTATATATGTAGTATCAAAATTTTTGTTGAGGTCTACATCTATGGTTAGTCCCTGCTTGGTTATATGAAAATATAAAAGTAATATTTTTAACCCTTGTTATTGAATATGATAGTCTTTGCTACTTGACCATCAATTTCATATGAGGCTTCTTGGACAAACAATTTTCTTTTATTTGGGACCGAGTTATATATGTGTTGTCCCTGGGAATATTTTGGTTATTTAGTGAGATTTTGGGCATAGGAGTTCTCTCCTTTTGTTTTACTCCAATTTTGTGTATCATATAGCTTCAGAAAGTAGGTTTGTGAATTTGTATCCGTTCTAAAAGTGTAAAATGCTATGCTTATTGTTATAATGCACACAAGTTTTTGAATTTTTATTTAAAAGCATGCTTCATTTTATGTGTTGTTTTACATGGCAGTTTCGTCTTCGATGTAAGTTTATTACAGTTTTATCGCTTAACTTTTGGAACTTTTTTTTTAACTTCGGCTCTTCCGGGGGTTTGGTAACAGCGGCTGGTGGCATAGAGGTCAATACATTCATACAAAGATGCAAGGAGCAGTGAATGCCCAATGTCCCCCATCAAGTTTGCTATTTTGTAAATTTTGCAGAAGGTGAGCAACAATGATTTATTTTACCGGGTCACATTGTATGTGCATGGCGTGTTTTGGTTTATTTTAACAAGGGTGTGTATACGCATCTATATAACTCTGTGTAGATTGACCTCCAATGAAATTTTTGGGTTTGCTTCTCTTGGCATCATAACTAGCTTTTACAAGCAATTGATTTGGATGCTGCTATTATATGTTCTAATAAAAACTGAAGTACTGGTTGTACATAAAACTTTCCTCTTTTCTAACAATCATTTTCCTGTTGTTGCTTTCAGGCTTTTGTTCGTTTGCTTTCAAGTACTGGTTCGATCTCTATATTCTTATTCTGCTGTAGATGCTTATACTATTGATTTTGGTGTATGGCCCTGCATCACAAAGTTTACAAAATTGAGTTGAACATTGCTTAGTATGTAGGTTTTAAAAAAATATAAGTAACATAAATCTGTCATTGTTCTCTGTATGGCCATGACATTGAAAGCTTAAGTCACCGTTGTTTTGGATTGAAACTAAGATTATGTCACTTTATGATGTGTTTCATGGAAGTTTTATCTTTGGCTTATGAGCAACAGGTTGTAACTATTTGTATTGGATAGGTCCTTACATATCACATACAACCTTTATTAGTGTTTTGTAACTATTTGTATTGGATAGGTCCTTACATACATATTATCGTCGCCGTTCAAAAAAACATACATATTATTCTTATTGATGACTTATTTCTTGGAACAGTATAAGTTTGATTGTGTTGTGTCTATCTTTGTAGGTCGTTTCCTGGCTGTTTCATTGGTACAACAATTTATCTGTATTGCTTTCTATTACTGTTTATCAATTCACTTTTGCTCTGAGTTTTGTTATGTACCCTTTAGGTATTTATTAGTCTAGATACTGGTTGACAATCTTATTAGGCAAAAGCTGCTAGATAATTTGTCATTAAATGATAGACGTAACAAAAATACTTTGTCTACGTCTTAGAGCTAATGATTCAGCTGTGGTACGGTCAGTTATAAGTTATGGAAATGAGAAGCCTGCAGACTTGGGACCTCAACAGATCTCAGCCATCTTCACCAAAAGCAACCAGGATGCATGCACAAGCCTCACTAGGTACACATACTCACTAACAGACTACCAAATTGTTGCCTGTCTGACCTCTTTACAACTACGCAGACGAAAGAAATGATTCAGGAAAGAAACCAAAAGAAAAGTTTGATTAGGAACAAATGCATGTGAAAGAAGCTTTTTTGGGTTAATGCACACACCTATAGCTCAAGATCTTCTTTAAGTGTTATGTAAGGATCTTAAGTAAAGATCATTTTGGTTGTAATGTCAAGGGCTGCAGTATACATTAGTGGTCTACAAATACCTTATGGTTCTGATGTATAGATCTTATATAAAGATCATTTTGAATGTTATGTAAAGATCTTAGGTAAAGATCATTTTCAGTGTATACCCGTTGACAATATACCTTTTTGTTATAAGTTGTAACTACTAAGTTGAGCACAACGGCTCACCAAACAAACACTAACCTAAAAAACCTGACGCAGAGCGCATGTTATCTGCTTGTATATGTATTAACTCATATTTTTATAACTTGAAATAATTTTTTTATAACTAATAAACATTAACTCAAATAATTAACTCATATTTTTATAACTTGAAATAAATATATAAACATGAATGATTTATACATGGATGTAAAAAGGTGGATACATGGATGTAAAAAGGTGGATCTACATAACAAAAGAAAACATACACTCATTTTTCTTACTGTAACTCTATTTACTTTCTTCTGTGGTGTAACTATGGATTTTGAAAGCGATCAACATTTGACCATGTTTAAGTATCATGTTGATTGGTTGTCAACATTTCACGTTGCCTACACAATATAAAAATAACCAAATGCTCCAATTGCATACGCATTAACTTCATCAAAAGAATTTTTTAGTGATCACATAATAGCATACTTAACGCCTTAATATTGTAGGAGTAAATACATTGTAATATACCACAAGAGGATTGATAAACTAATAAAAGGTATTGCGTTCGTTAATTGACGTCGTCGCTGCATCGCGCATATAGGAAAACAGTACCACGTTGTAAAGTGTCACCGTTGCCGCATCGCGCACACAGAAAACGAGAACTGTGTTGTAAATTATCGGCGCACCACACCGCATTAACAGAAATGAATACCGCCTTGTAAATTATCACGTCGCTGTAACGCGCAAACATAAGACAAATAATGCGCTTTAAACTATCGCCCGCCGCAACGCGCGGGTTCCCCACTAGTATATATATATATATATATATATATATATATATATATATATATATATATATATATATATAAGAAAATCGATGCCAGCATGGTTCGAACCGGAAATTTCCTCTTTTAATTTCTTAAGACTTAACCACCAAGACAATTTCATTTTTGTGACTTTCTTCAAATAACAAACCACATAAAGTGTTTTTTATAGTTTTTTTTTCATAATATTATTAAAAAAACCACAAGGTTTCTTAAAATTTTACATAAAGATTTTAATAAAAATAACACATTTAAAAAAAAATCTTACACAAAGTTTTTGTGTTCGTTGATTTGTTTCGTGAACGCAAAATATTTTTGCGTTTGTCGAATCGGTTAACAAACATAAAATTCTTTTGTGTTTCTTTTTACCGTGTTACTTGGTCTTGGAATTTCAATCCGGTGATTTGCAAAATTCAAAATTCAAGGTTCAAGTTACAAGGTTCAGATTGTTATTTTCTGGTGAAATCACAATGAGTAAAGTTCAATCAAGTTCGATGGTTCCCAATTTATTAAAATGTGAAGATCATCAAAAATGGAGAAAAGATTTTGAGATTTTTATCAACGCTAACTTTGATGAATTTTGGAAGGCGATTGATAAAAAGTATTCATATCCGACTGATTGGCATGGTGTTCCTAAATTTCAAAGAGATCTTTCATTTGAGGAAAGGGAATGTTATGAAATAGAACTAAAAGCTTATGATATTCTCACAATGGCATTGTCAAAAGAATTCTTGTCTCAATTCAAAATTTGCAAGAATTGGAAAGTGTTATGGGATGCCCTTGCTCAGAATGAATCTGTTATGGAAGAAGTTCAAAAAGAAGGGTCTTCAAAATGTCAAGCTGTTGAGAATGAATTGAAGCTTAAAGATGAGAATGCGGATTTAATTGCAAAAGTTTCAAAACTGACTAAAACAAATGATGACTTGATGAAGGATGTTGAAAAATGGAAGAAAGAAGCGAATGACATGACGACAGTTTATGATGATTTGTTTGCAAAATCAAAGATCAAACTTGAAGGTCTAGAAAATGATGTTGCTAATCTTACTGCTAAAGAATTAAGTCATCAAGAGGATAACACAAAGTTGTTAGATGCTAAAGCTGAATTGCTTCATGAAAACAAGCTTTTGAAGTAGAATGTTGAGATTTATAAACAAAGATGGGAAAAGCGTGTTCAAGAAACATATGATGCTCATGATCAGTTCAGGAGAGAAAAGTTTACTCTGAATAGAATAACAGAAGAACTTATTGCAACACAAAAAGAGTTGGCTGAAGCACAATAGAAAATAGCAGACATGAAGATTGAGGTTCGTGATTTCAAAAGACAGTTGCATAATCTCAATAATTCATCGTCTTTCGCAAACTTTTCGTGCAAAAAGGAGAATTTTCAACAGATATTCGATGATGTTATTCTGAAAAGTGTTCCACCTCATGTGGTTATTGAAAATTCTATCAATACTTTGAAAGCAACGGAAGAAGTTCTTGATTATTCAAAGTTTGCTGATAATTCTTCTGAGAAGAAGAAATTCATAGTCGCAAAAGAAAAATGAAGATAATTTTGATGCTAACAAGAGAACTAAATTTGTCTCAAGTTCCATATTGCTTGATAAGGAAAAGATTTTTGATGGCAATCCAGGAAAAGTGAAAGTCGACATATTTTTGGAGATTGTGATTGATGAATCTTTGCTTTCCAATAAAGATGATTTAAATGCCATCAAGGATGAGTTTTCTCGACTTGCTTCACAAGGTCATGAGAAACCTAAGTCGGTACTAGATAAATCTTAAAAAAATGGTGGTCTGGGATATGAAAGCAAATACGAGAACGTGATTATTGGAAATGATTTCCAAGATGTGCTTGAGATAGAAGAAATTATGGAGGATATCAAGGTTCACAAAGAAAAGGAGATTCCAGTTGAGAATCATATCATGTGTGAACCTGATGCTGATTTTCTGTCAACAAATTCTAAGTTAGAGCGTCAAGAGAGTGTTTCTTCTCAACATTCTACAATGTCAACAGAATCCATGTCATCTCCTAAATCGACTGATAGGAGAGCTTGCTTTTACTGCAACAAGACGGGACATGTGATTCGTGATTGTGCTACTCGAAAAAGATTTTCACGTGGTTCATATCGATTGTCATCATCTGATTCAATGATTCTCATTGAGGTACCTATTAGCCAAAATCAGAAAAACCAACGACAGCCAGCTTATAAGAAGCCGGTTGTTGGTAAAACCTCAAATTATGATGATTGGTCACCACAATTTTTCCAGAATGAGTTTAAAATGCCTTAGTCAAATTATCTTTCTTACTATGGGCCTAGACAACATCACTAACGTCATCCAAAATCTGAGAAAATGTTAGTTGGTGAGTTGTTAAATATTGTTTCCAACTTGTCACGGTATGTCAATGGTTATGATTTGCAACGGGCGAAATCGTCTAAACCATTTCGTTCTTGGAAACAGAAAATGGCAACCTCGGCGGGAAACGATTTTGTTGAGGATACGGGACGACCCAAGCCAGTTTGGGTTCCCGTATTTAACTAAAAGTTGTTTGAGGTTTTGTGCAGGATGCTTCAAGAAGGCCTATTAGTGATTGCAAAGTTCCTGATAGTGGAGTATTTTGCTTAAGTTAGGCTTCACAGAGTTGATATTTCACAAACATTTTTGAGAAAAAATGATTTTTCAAAATCTAAAAATCCAAGGTATCCGTGTTGGTTGATCAATTTTATTTTCGTTCCTTTTACTTTCTTTCATATCTTTAGGGGGATATATTTTAGAAAATTCAAAAATAGAGTTTGTTGAATTTTAGAGGGAGAATATTTGAAAAACACAAAAATAGTGTGATGTTTGTTTCCTTTATGAAAAACATATAAAAAATGAAAATTTGAAAAAGATAAAAAAAATGAAAAATCTCAAAAAGAGAAATTGATCCAACCATATGAGAAATGATGGTACATCAGCATACGTTATCTGCCAAGAATAAAGTAGAAAGAAAGGTTGTATGTACTTGCTTGACTTGACTGAATGTGCTGAGTAGTCTGATATATGCGAGTATGATATAAAGATAATGCTTGTTTGATAATTGTTGTTACAAACCATGATGGGTACTGTGCATATCTAGAAAAATAAAATGAAAAAATATATAAAAAAACATAATAAAGAAATGTTCTGGTGTACGCTTTCTTTATTTTGAAAAAATTTTCAACTTGTTTGATTTTCTTTATTTTGTCAAATGTCGGACTATCTCTGCGTATCCACAAGATCGACGTGATAGTTGTTCATTTGATATTCTGCTTTATTTTATTTGGTGTTTCGTATAATCGATCGGACTTTCTCTGCGTGCCCACAAGGCCGGCCTGATTGTTGTTGGATTATACAACTTCAACTTGTTTGATTTGTTTTAATTTATTTTCTCAATACTTATACATTCTCTGCGTGCTCACAAGGCCGACCTAATTGCTAAGTATTTGAGGCTTCTACTTTCTTTATGCAAGAATCACCATGAACTTGATATCTCTGTGGCATTTGATTCTATATAAGCAAGTTTACAATATTAGTATGAGAAATCTGCTGCGAGTAACTTAGCTTGAATAAAAGAAAAATTCAAAAATATGAAATAAGCGGATTGCCAGTATTCCTGATTGTGTGAGTACCATGTTATCAAGGCTCGATAAATACACTTAATTTCATATCAGAAAGCTATAGACAATGACCTGCTTTAGCTGAAATAACAAATGGTTGTATTCTCAGTCAGCTAGGCTTGCATGCTTAGTATTTTGTAATTGCAGTGTGTACGATGCGTTATGTCTAATATGATCTCATGTTGTGATCTTTCTCACCAAAAACAAAAATAGAGTTTAATTCTATTGCATTTATATTTTAGTTTATGAAAAATCAAAAAAAAAATTCAGTGTGTTTAAACTTTGTAAAATCCAAAAAGATTTTCTTTCTTTGTTTTTGATCTGACCGACACGAGATACAACAAATTTTCAAAACTAAATGTCTTGGTTTCTCCAAAGAAGGAGTTTTGCATCCAAGATTAAAGTTATGTTTGAAAAAGAAAAACTGCACTTTTGTCTTCTGAAGGTTGCAGGTTGAAATCATCAAAGTCTTTCAGATAAAGATTTCAGAATGGATTTCATGCATGGTTGCAAAGCTGTCAAAGAGTTATTACTTTCAGAAATGATTCAGTTGATTCAGTCATGTTCCTGCCATGCCTACCCTACATCAACTAATAATAGATTCAATGAGGTTGAAGATCTGATACAGCACACGTCAAGGGGGAGTTTGTTGGTGCAAAATATGTGTGTCGTGTGTGTATCAGTTAGTCAAGTTAGTTTCGTTAGTTGATTGTGTTAGAATAGTTAATTCAAGGATTAGAGGGTAGAAAGTGTCAATCTATTAAAGTGGAGGGACTTGATTGTGATATAGTAAATATCACATATATGTGATACGTGATTTGAAGAACAACCGAATGAAGGCCGAACCTTGTGTTTGGCAATCATGAACTGCCTCCGAACCTGGAGTTCGGCATTCACAAGCTGGTTTCATATATATATATATATATATATAGTGTGTGTGTGTGTGTGTGTGTGTGTTTTAGAGTTCGGACGTGGTAATCTCTCCCATAATCGTTTCCAATGAGTTCAATTTCAAGGGAGGAGTTTTCGATCTTGATTTTCAGAGAGAATTGATGTTAGGATCATGTCTAGCTGCTGTAAACGAGTTGATTCATGTAAACATCGATCTGATTGGAGCTATAAACTGAGTTTAATTTACGTTTTTGTGTTTTTCATTTCGGGTTAACTTTCGGTCTAATTTCAATGTACAAATTCACTAGATCGGGACGAATCGTGTTTTCAGTCTATGCAGAACCTAGCATACATATTTTTAAAAAGTCAGCTTACGCTGGTGAGTTCTACTGTTTAGTTCAAAACTCATTTTAAGTGTTTACCTGTCTTTCACACAACACACACACACACACACACACACATATATATATATATATATATCACATATAAATTCTAACACATAATCACTATGATAATATTTCACGCTATACCGTGACCCTAGGCTTAACTTCTAGGTCACTATATTTATCTGACGACCATAACCGTGACCCTAGGCTTAACTTATAGGCCACTATATTTAACTGACTCTTCTATTATGAGAAGACCTGCCATTGCATTCTCTAGGGCACCCCCATTAGAGAAGCGGCGCCATCCGTACATGGTACTCTAGAGCACCCCCATTGGAGCAAAAGCGACTCCTCATTCTTACCAGTAACCCTAGGCTTATCATCTGGGGTACCGACTCTTCCTATGAGAAAACCTGACACTACATTCTCTAGGGCACCCCCATTGGAGAAGCAGCGCCGTCCGTACACGGTACTCTAGGGCACCCCCATTGGAGCAACAGTGATTCCTCAACTCTAACCGCTAACTTTATATTTAACTCTATTAGGTTATCTTCTCGTCTTAATGACTTAATCTCTGGTCATGTATACTACCTACCCCTAGTTAAATAACCACATGCTTTAGGTTTGTTATTAAACAGTGATAAGGCATTCATATACTGCAACAAATGAACATCCCCTAATTTACCATAGGTGTATGTATACAAGATGTACCAGCGGCGTATCCTCCACATTTCCAATATACCTGGTAACTTATACTACTATGTATATATATATAGGATGTACCAGCGGCGTATCGACCACATATTAATATAAGCAAATTTATCACATGTTCTCATATAATCATACATATTCACTAAACGTTTACTAACAATTCCCTTGTCACTTGGCTACCTAATTTCAAAGCAAGTACATACATTTCACATTATAATCAACATAATTGCATAACACGTATAAGCAGTTCAGAAACAATTTCATCATATAACACATATATATATCAAGTCACAATTATCTTGAATATATTTTCACAAGTATTGTATGTATACCAGCCCAAAAACATTTAAAACATTAAAACATTTAAAAGTGGGCTTGTAGAAACTCACCTGATATCTTTAATCAGTTATTCAGATAGAATCTCTGTTATGGTCTATATTTAACCTAATCACGTATCGGATCACATTAATGTAGGGTTATTATAAAGAATACTTATGTTTATTTATATCTTATTATCTTAATAACATTTTATTAGGGTTTATCCTCTATAAGGCTGAAATGACCAAAATGCCCTTATAGGCATAATAACATTTTTATTGATAATATGAACACGCGCATTTCTATAAGAAAACGCTTAACCTGGGATCGCCAAGTGAGGTATGCCAGGTCCTAGTTGGGATTTATGTGACACCCCTACTTCTCCAGAAACCCCAGAGTACATGCGCCTACCGTTTCGGTCCGCACGAACTTCTAAATATCCGATTAACTCGGTATCTTTAATACTTAACTATTTATCAAATTTAAACTCATATATATTAATATATATATATATATATATATATATAAACATGTTATAAGACCAAAAATCAAGTCCCCATACCCTCCGGAATATTTTATATTAATTATCCATTTTTAGAAACCCTAATTTCACGTATTTCTTGTTTTATTATAAAAACTCATTTTTGTTTCAAACCAACTTAGGGTATCCATTATAACATATTATAATATCCTTTAAAATATCAAAGCTTAGTTCCACACCGTTTACTCAATTTGGGCAGAATAACGTTATGAAAACCGTAATTTTGACCCGTTAACAAAACCATTACCAAACATTTTCCAATTATGAAATAAACTTAGGGCTTTCTTAAAACACATTATTTTAGGATTACCTACAAAAATTCAGACCCTAATTCCAACCCGATTACCCATTAGGAGTATGGAGGTCCTTCTTTTTCTGACTTATCTACTCGTGGAATTTCTTTAAAACTGCTACGATTCTTCGGTCTAATAATTCTGCCAATTCTTCCGGAAGATGCGTCTGTGTGAGATTCCTAATGCTCACTGTAACATCGTGGTTTTTCCATTTGATTGTACCCGACCCGAACTTGTAATCCTGATTGATAATCAATGAAGAATCATGTTTCATTTTATTATCTCTTTTTATCATTTAGATATGTTTAATTATGTCATTTAATGTATCGTTCGTGAGTCGTTTTAATGTCTTGCATTTATTTGCATTTTAAATCGCTAATTCGATCGTATTCTTTAATTAAGTCAAACTGAGTGATTTCACGAATCCGAACACGTATTAAACTTGTGGGTAATACTAGTCATGCACACAAGTAGGTCCGTGTGAAGTTTCGTGGAAATCGGAGGTTGAAACACGAATAATGGAATCTTGGTTTTCATGCGCGTTCGGGAATTAACCGGACGATCTGCAAATATCGAAAATCACATTTTATGATCCCATGATGTTCTTTCATATATTTCGAACTTGTTTAAAATTTGAGGCCATTTTGATAAGTAACGAAGAAGAACGAGCGAAAAAAATAAACAAATAAAGAAAGAAAAAAAAGAGAAAAAAAATAACAAAAGAGTTGAGGTTACCTGGATTCGAACACAGATCCTCCGGGTCCAAAGTACAGCGACTTAACCATTGTGGCAGCGCCGCTCTTGTGTTTAAGATTTGTTTTCCGTAATTATATAGTGTATATATCTCGACGTGATCGCGTTCAGCTCTATTTTTACACTATTTTTGGCTTCAAATCTTCATTTCTAACTCGTTTCTAGTCTGGTTTTTTTTCTGTATTTTGATCCTAAAGTCCCCTAACTTATTCTCCAAGCCAATTCCATGATTAAATTAATTTCCATAATCAATTTTAATCAAATCCTTTCTTAATTTTCTAAACTTTCTTTCCAAGACTTACCAAAACCACCATTATGCTCAATTAAAACCCTAAACGACCCTCTACCCTATAAATACCAGTTGATATTGCTCATATGAACATCCCTCAAGCTTTTAAAAGCATTAATTTCGTGCTTTGTCTAACCGTTTGTGTTTTGAAAAGTCAAAGTCCATCAGTTTGACCTTTCGATTTGACCAGCTTCCTTCGATTTTCACGAGTAAGTTTCTTCATCAAAGTTTCTTGTTTTTGTGTGCTTTACAATACCTCATTTCTGGATTTGACCAGAACTCCTTTGTGTTAAAAGTCAAACCTTAAACACACACTTTAATTGGGGAAAACTATCAAAAAATCACCATTACTAATAACCAATGGTCCTAATCTGTTCTAAAAGGTTATATAAGTATATTATGATGATTTCAAACCATCAAAACTGGATTTTTACCATAAGCATGAGAATTATGCGTTTTGACCCATTAAGGGTAGTTTTATTGCATAAATCATTAACCAAATGTTTTTGTAATGAATTAAACATATCAACACACTTATGAGATGTTAATAAACATATTATAGGGGGTTGGTAAGTTAAAATATGACTATGGAAAAATATGGTAACTTTTAGACCATTTATGTAATTATTCAAAGTTTTCAGTAAAAAGTGTAATTATATTAAAGGTGTATATTTTTATGTTTTTACACAAGGATCTAGTAATTATATAATGAAACCTAAATTCTGGATAAATTATATTTTTTAAACTTTGTTGAATTGACATAATTAACCCCTAAGTTTGAGAAATTAATGTTTTAACCCTAAACTTTGATTAATTGTCAAAAGTGGTATTTTGGTCATAAAAGGGTCTTTTAGTATAAAATAAATCTCCAATTAATATTTGGTAATCGTATCGGTCGTTACAATTGTCGATTCTTCGAATTCTTTAGGTTTCAGCAGGGTTAGCTTTTCCTCGCGTTCGTTGTTTTTCTCTCGCTACTTGACTTGCTTTGCTTAACAGGTGAGTAATCATAGCACCATTTTCGTTTTCATTATTTGGGGTGCGACATTGTATCTTATTCCAAAATCTTTAATCATTATTCTATCTACATTACTATGCGATTCCATGTTGTGCATGTGTATTCTTGATATGTAATACGTGTTGAATCTATATGTTGTATTCGTTTGTCGCTTATCGCTAGTCATTAATCGCTTGTGTACCATTAACGATTGTTTGGAAGCCTATGGGTCAATAATAGCTATTGGTCGACAACCCACCCACTATATTGAATATGTATTCTTATTTTCAATGGGTGATTGATTTCCTAAATGTCTAGGTTTGGTTACACAATACCTTTATAGCATGTTACACATAATCTATGAATTTCACTTGTCACATGAATCGCTATTTTTTTTACTTATGCTATTTAAAACCTATGTTTACTCACCAACTCTCGTAGTTGACTTTTTATATTATACATGTTGCAGGAAATGCTTGAAGTTGATGATGTCACTTAGGATTGCATATGGACCTAGTTGACCTAATAAGACTAGTTACTAATATTTATTATTATGTTTTGGATTGTTTGGTTGTTGGATTTTCCCATGAATTGTAAGACTATATTTTTGATATTTAATCGAGTGGCATGTTTATTATATATTGGTAACTTTAGTTAGTTGTCACGAGCATCTGAACAATCCTCATGCCCCAACGTATTCCGCCGTTGGTTGGGGTGTGACAGATTGGTATCAGAGCCTAGGTTATAGGGATTTAGGTTATTAGAAATGGATAACCTAGACTATACCTTATGTGTTATACATGACTAGCTCATGTTAGAATGCCTTACTTTTCTATTTGTTCATAGATGCTTCCTAGACATGCCTTCTCAAACTCACGATATCCCTCACACACCACACACACTTATGCACTAACACTCGAGGCTTCCTAGCCTCTTTCCCTAGTAATGGTGCCTTACGTGCCATATAGGAATTCGATTTCTTTGATTTTGTATTCTCGTCGGGGTTAGGTTTGTAGCAATAAGACATGTAGTAACTGGAAGGGGGAAAACGCCGTGATTTGTGGTCTCCATCAGGCAGGTGTTGCGTATAAATTCGAATCAACCGACGGACCTGGACGCCTGCCTGGGACGCCCTGATGAGAGTGTTTGAACCTATTAGGCCAAAGCATGTCTGCTAGAAACCACCAATTAACTCTGATTAGTCACGGCTGTAGTTTCCCAATCGGGTTACGAGGGCCATTCCATTATGTTTTATCTATGTCAACATGATTTCGTATTTCACATATTAATGCATTTTCTATGTATATCAAGGATTTTCAACGCTCTATGTTTCATCACTTCATGATCAATCAATTTCACATTATTTACACTAATGACCCCTCGTATTCTAAATTGATTACCAATCATGGCTCATATTTTATCTCACGAACGTCTTTCTTTTCATTTCTCTCCAGAATGCCTCCGAAGCCCGTCGGTCAACGCAAAGGCAACTCTGGTCGTAAAATGGCCACCATGATCGCCAAACAAATGGCGACAGTCATTTCGAACATGATGGTCCAAATCCAACAAAACCTGAATGCCAACCCTGTTAACCAAGCTGTTGTTACTCCAAACCTTATCAATCAAGCTACTCCAAACCCTACTTGCTCCTTCAAATACTTCAACTCCTGCAACCCACCCAAGTTCTCTGGCACTGAAGGCCCCATTGGCCTGATTCATTGGTTTGAAGGGATGGAAGACACTTTCATCAATAGCGATTGTCCTGAGAATCTCAAGGTTCGATGAGCCACCTGTTGCTTCTCTAACAAGGCACTCACTTGGTGGAATAGTGAAAGACGAAACTTTGGTGAAAATGCTGCCTTAGCCCTAACTTGGACTCAAGTTAAGGAATTGATGAAGGAGAAGTACTGCCCCCGCAGTGAACTGAAGAAACTGGAGGATGAGTTCCACGATTTGGAACAAGAAAGTGGGGAAAACCAGGCCTACAATGACCGTTTCCATGAACTCATGGCTCTGGTTCCTGATGTCGTTAAACCTATGTACCGGTGTATTGAGAAATATATTGGTGGCCTGCCTATGGTCATTCAAGATGCTGTTTGGGGTAGCAAACCTGAGACACTAGATGATGATATTCGCCTTGCGGGAAGGCTAACTGATAACCATGTCAAGAAAGGGACGCTAACTAGGAAGGGGTCAAAGACATGGACCAAATCTAACAAAGCTAAAAAATCTGAAGTTGAGTCTAAGAAAGAAACCAAGGCTGAGTCTTCCTCTAATGCCAATAAGAAAAAGAGGAAGGCTAAGAACTTCACAGTGACCACTACCTCCACTGCTACCGCCTATCCTGCAATCCCTATTGCTCAAGTGGCCCCTATGGCACCTCCACCCAAGAAGCCATACACTGGTCCTCATCCTTTGTGCGCCACCTGCAACTACCATCACCCAGCCACCGTTCCTTGTAGGCGTTGCAACAACTGCGGCCGCTTCGGCCATCTCCAAAATACATGTCGCCAGCCTACTCGGGTCCAAGCTCAATTACCCGTTCAACCCATGTTTGCTCAAGCTAAGCCAATGGTTCAATATCCTGCTCAGCCATTAATCACTCAGACTCCGAATGTTCAAGTTCAGGTTCGAGCCTGCTATCATTGTGGAGATCCTAGCCATCTTCGCAATGCTTGTCCCAGACTTGCGACCACCAATGCTCCTGCCAATGTTAATGCCAATGCTAATCGTGGTGCGCCTGCTCGAGCTTTCAACATCAATGCCAACCAAGCTCAGGCGAATCAGGAGCTGGTCAATGGTACGTTCTTAATTAATAATCATTACGCTTCCATTTTATTTGATTCTGGTGCCGATAGGAGTTTTGTTTTATTGGATTTTGAACCCTTGCTTGCTATTCCTCGAACTGCACTTGAGTCTCCCTTTTCAGTAGAAGTGGTGGATGGGAAACCAATCGCCATAGACTCTATCATTCGTAACTGCACTTTAAATTTTAACGAGTATCTTTACCCTATCGATCTCATTCCTATGCAACTTGGAATCTTTGACGTCATTATCGGCATGGATTGCTTATCTTGTCACCGTGCTGAACTTGTTTGTTTCGATAAAATCATTCGTATTCCGCGTTCGGATGGTCAATTCCTCGTTATTCATGGCGATAAACCATCAAGTGGGCTAAGAGTCATGTCTTGCACTAAGGCTCGAAAGTACTTACGCAAGGACTATGTGGCATTCCTGGCTCACATCGAGGAGATTCGTGAAGAGGAGAAAAAGATCAAGGACATCCCAATTCTTTGCGATTTTCCTCAAGAATTCCCTGATGATATAACAGGTCTTCCCCCTGTTCGTCAAGTCAACTTCCGCATCGACCTTATCCCTAGCGCCACTCCCGTTGCGAAGTCCCCCTATCGCCTCGCACCCGCAGAGATCCCAGGAGTTATCCAAACAACTCCAAGAACTCTCTGATAAGGGCTTCATTCGACCCAGTTCCTCACCTTGGGGATCACCTGTTCTTTTCGTTAAAAAGAAAGATGGTACGTTTAGGATGTGCATAGACTACCGTGAGCTCAATAAACTCACTATCAAGAATCGTTACCCATTACCTCGAATCGATGATCTCTTTGATCAACTCCAAGGTGCCACTTGTTTCTCGAAAATCGATCTTCGCTCTGGTTATCACCAACTTAGTGTCTCTGAATATGACATTCATAAAATTGCTTTTCGCACTCGCTATGGTCATTTTGAGTTCACGGTTATGCCCTTCGGTTTGACAAATGCGCCTGCAGTATTCATGGACCTCATGAATCGCGTTTGTAAACCGTATCTCGATAAATTTGTCATCGTCTTTATTGACGAAATCCTCATCTACTCAAAATCCAAGTCTGATCATGAAACTCACCTGCGTCTGATTTTGGAGCTCCTAAAGAAAGAGCAGCTCTATGCCAAATTCTCTAAGTGTGAATTCTGGCTACGGGAAGTTCAATTTTTAGGACACATAGTCAACGACAAAGGTATTCACGTTGATCCTGCGAAAATTAAAGCAGTTCAGGATTGGCGTACCCCTACCACCCCTACTGAAGTCCGCTCATTTCTTGGGTTAGCGGGCTATTATCGACGCTTCATCGAAAATTTCTCGAGGATCGCTGTACCACTCACAGCCTTAACACAAAAAGGTAAACCATTCGATTGGGGTCCCTCTCAGGAAGAGGCATTCCAGATTCTCAAACAAAAATTATGCGATGCTCCTATCTTGATCTTCCTGATGGAAACGACGATTTCGTTGTCTATTGTGACGCCTCAAATCTGGGTCTCGGTTGCGTGCTCATGCAACGAGGGAAGGTGATTGCTTACGCATCAAGGCAACTTAAGACACACGAGAAAAATTACACGACGCACGATCTCGAGTAAGGTGCGGTCGTGTTTGCCTTGAAAATTTGGAGACATTATCTTTATGGCACCGAATGCGTAGTCTACACCGATCACAAAAGCCTTCAACACATTTTCAACCAAAAGGAGCTTAACATGCGCCAACGAAGATGGGTTGAACTCCTTAGCGACTACGACTGCGAGATTCGTTATCATCCTGGGAAAGCGAATGTCGTGGCCGATGCACTTAGTCATAAGGAGCATGTGAAGCCAATTCTATTTCAGGGAACTCATCATTTGTCTGATCTTCACACTCGTATCTTTGAGGCACAACACATCTCTGTTACTGAGGGGCGTTTATATGAAGAAATGTCATGTGGTGCTGAACTCCAACTTGAAACTAAATCTAATGGTCTTCTCTATTATCTGAATCGTCTCTGGATTCCTGATCGTGATGATCTTCGTGCGTTTATGATGAACGAGGCCCATAAGTCTCGTTATTCGGTCCATCCTGGTGCTGAAAAGATGTATATGGATCTTCGTAATACCTATTGGTGGCCTGGCATGAAGAAAGACATCGCACTCTTCGTGGCCAAATGCCTTACTTGCTCAAAGGTCAAGGCCGAATATCAGCGACCTTCTGGCATGCTCGAGCAGCCAAAAATCCCCGTTTGGAAGGGGGAATGCATCGCAATGGTCTTCGTTACGAAACTTCTGCGCACTTCTAAGGCATATGATACCATTTGGGTTATCGTTGATCGTTTAACCAAATCTGCTCATTTCCTTCCTATTCATGAGAACGATGGAGCCGCGATTTTGGCCCAAATCTATGTCAATGAGATCGTTTGACGCCATGGTACACCTTTGAGTATTATATCCGATGTAAGGGAATAATTTGTGGCTTGTGTATTAAATCATCACTTGGCGGACTATTTTGAAGGCCTATGTGATAGAATAGGTGGAGAGTAGCTGGGTTATGGTTATATTGGGTCACTGGGCCAATTTAGATGTGGTTGGGCTCAATTAAACAATGTTTAGAGGGAGTTTAGTGGGCCTATATGGTCAAAAACGGGAATTAGTGGGTAATTAGGGTTACCAAAGATAGATTAGCTTGTTTTCCAAGCTAATCTCCCCCTATATAAGGATAGCTTATTTAGGAGATTAGGGTTGGTTGCTCCAAGGTGTTTTGCGATTTAGGTGTTTACGAAATTCTCCCAGAGAATTTCGATCAGTGTGTAAGCAATCAAGTTTCATAGTAAAGTGTTTCTTCTCAATCGGTTTGTGTTCTTGATCTAATTCATATTGTTTATTAATCTTATTTACATTTATCTTGAATCACCTATAATCACCGGATTCCGCACGGTGATTATAGACTTTGATATCGCGTGAGGGTTCAATTTGATCATTACAATTGGTATCAGAGCCAAGAAACGCAAGTTTCGAGGCTCTCGCGATATCCGATTCAAGTTTTTGACAACTAACCGTTTGAGTTTTGTGGTGATTTTCAGCTTTTAGCACGTTCAGAAGTATTTTTGCAGCTTTCAAGTCAAGATAGGAGCTTTCGAGGTGCTTAATTCGTGATTTGGAGACTTTTCGACCCTGTTTCTAGACTTTTCGATCGTCCTCCTGATCGAAAAGCCTTTTCTGTCGCGCCATTTCGATCGGAAAGTCCCCTTGTGACTTTTCGATCAGCCATCTGTCGATCGAAAAGTCCCCCTTGTGACTTTTCGATCAGCCCATTTCGATCAAGAAAGTCCCCCTTGTGACTTTTCGATCAGCCCATTTCGATCGGAAAGTCCCCTTGTGACTTTTCGATCAGCCATCTGTCGATCGAAAAGTCCCCCTTGTGACTTTTCGATCAGCCCATTTCGATCGAAAAGTCCCCCTGTGACTTTTCGATCAGAGCATTTCGATCGGAAAGTCCCCCTGTGACTTTTCGATCAGCTTCTCTTTTCGATCGGAAAGTCCCCACTGAGACTTTTCGATCCGCTGACACTTTTCGATCGAGAAGTCTGCTTTTCGACCGACCCCCTGTCCGATCGAAAAGTACTTTTCGATCAAACCCTTTTCCGATCGAAAACCCACTTTTCGATCCATCCCCTTTTCAATCCGTTCAAGTCTTTCAGTTCGTATTTGATCCAGAAGTTCCATCCAAAGAAGTTCATGGCACCCATTCTACCAGGTACCACTTCATGCACCAACAATAATGAGGCATGCCTAAACCCTAAGTGTCAGGCTATTTTGAATGAATTTAAAAACTGGGAATGTAAGTTTACCAATGAGACCCTAAATCGCGAATTAATTGATAAAGACCTTAGGGAGTCCAAAGGTAAGACCAAAATATTTAGAGAGAAACTTGAGGCCATTCAGGTTGATGTTAAGAGTCTTCAAAGACAATTGAGTGATAAAAGCACCTATCTTAGGCTTGCTAACGCTAAGGTAGAAGAGCTAACTAAGGAGGTAGAGGAACTAAGAACCAAACTTGACACTTCCCAATCTGCCCTTGAGAAACATCAAGTTATTCAAAAGAAAATGATGGACTCTCATCGTGTTTTATTCAAATCAGAGGAGCGACTCGAGAATGTAAAAGAAACATCTGGCCTCGGGGATGGAAATTTTCCTCCCCCATTACAACATGAATACATCAGAGTGCCGCAAACTGTCGATGAATTGTTGAAAGAGTCCCTGAATGAAGCAACCATGGTATATGGGCCTCAACCTGTACATAAAGATGAAAAGACAGCCATTGAAGCAACTCAGTCAAATAACACTACTGAGTGTGCAGGTTCAAGCTCTAGTGAAGTAAAGAGAGCTGATGAAGAAAAGTTGGTTCCTTATCCAAAGATCGAGACTCCTTATTCCAAAGTTGTGGATGAGGTAAAGCGGGAACGAGTGGTGATGACTACAAGGCCCAATGGTAAGATATTCATGACAGCAGGGTCTATGTTCATTCCGATTGAAGGAGAAGAGCGACCCTCATTCACCACTAAGTTCAAAGGCTTGGGTCATGATGGTGGTTTATCATCTGACATTAAGAGTATAAGGCCTAAGTTCACCATCAAGCCTCCAACTTCTGCTCCTGTCAAGATTGAAAGGCCTAAGATGACAAACAAGTCTCCAGTTTCATCAGTAGGCTCATGCAGTTGCAGTTATAGAAATGCTGCCTCGACATCAAAGAATACATGGAGCACAAGAACTGAAGCTTCAAGGAACCAGTCCACAGTCAACCCAAGATCTGCAAACAGGTCAAAGATGCAGACACAAGCAAATGGTGCTCCACCTCAGCAGCTAAGGACAAACGGTTACACGTCTGACTTCTATCTCAAGAAGCAGACTTGCTTTAATTGTGGCAATCCTGGTCACATTGCCCGAAATTGCCTTTATCGCCCTTATGAGCCATATTATCCGCACAGTCAAAGTGTTTCATCTCAGGAATCAGTTAAGTCTAAGCCAATGAAGGTGCAACCACCTAAGGAAATGAAGACTATTTCTCCTAAGATAAAACCCTCTGATCAACATTGGGGTGATGCCAAAGAGCGGAGAAAATTTTCAAATCAAAAATATGTTTTTCCAAATTATGAAAAGTTTTCATAAAAAGGTGAAGAAACCAATTTCAAAACAACACAAAGTTGACAAACCTAAAGTTACCCCTCCAAAGGTAACTAAAACTGTTTTGAAAAGGAAACCTGAAATGAACAAGGTTGAAATACCTAAAGTCACTACTTCAAAGGTGACTAAAACAACTTTCAAATCACCTGGAATCTGGAAACCAAAATCAAAGGCAGCTGCAACTCAAATTCGTGATTTTTCAAAGGGCATGTGTTTAAAAGAAGTAACTTTCATTGATTCATCGGGTTTACCCATAACCACAATGGCCTGGGTTTTAATGGCTAACTAATCTCTCACAGTGTGTAGGAACAGTCAAGGAGGACTTTCATTAACCTTGTTTGTTTGTGATAGTGATTGTTCCAGGAACAGGATAGGAGGCATCTCTCTACTACATGACATGAAGATTTCAATGGATGGTATGTCTCTATGTGAGAGGTAAATCTAAAAAGATCAGCAGAAACGGTAACATTGTCTGAATTGTTTGTTTCTTGGCTAGTTTGATGTGAAGTATGGTTGTGCATTAAATAAAAAGCCATTTCTGAAAATTTTCAAAAGAAAAAAACTTTGAAGGTTAGCTTGGCCAGTTTTAGTAGTTATGTGTTTAAGTTAAAAAAAAATCTAAAACTAAAAAAAATAGAGCTTTAGTTGGTGTGTGGTGTTATTAAAAAAAATCAAAAAGCAAGGGGAAGAATAGAAAAGATGAAATAGTTGACCCCTCAAAAATTGTGCTTTTTAATTTTTAATCTTTTGTTTCCTTGAGAAGGTGGGAAGTGAAATAAATTTCTCTTTTGGAGATGACTGTCACGCGTAAGGCAGATGTGAAAGACATGATCCATGGTGATAAGCTGGTAGGCTTGTAGGTCCGAAAACAACAACCGTTCATGATATTCTATCAATCACGAGTGCGGAATCCAAGTGATTGATTGATTCAAGATAAGAGATGAGGAGAATACTAGAAAACGATTAATATAAATGATAAAAACCTGATCTTTGCACACAAGACGAACTTGTCGGGCACAAGAAAAGAAATCGTGAACTAGATCTCTCGGGTTTACGATCATAATCAACTCCCTATCTCTCTAGAATCGTAAACAGCCAACCAGGATCGTAAACAGCAAGTAGAATGAGCAACCCCAAATGGTGAACTCATGGGGTATATATAGTGCCCCATTGGGTTTACTATTGGGCCCCTTCTTGATCATAAACCCAATAGTAAACCCAAGCTCAACCATAAACTAGCCTACTAATCTAATTAAACCCTCTAAGCCCAGCCCAACTTATTTAATATTACAAGCCTCATAATCTAGCCTCTACAATCTTCCCCTAGGCTTGTGATATTAAATGTCTTCGATCTTTGAAAATCTTCTTCTTGACTGCCTGGCAAAGATGCTGATGAAGATTCTTTCCGCAGAAATCTTCATTGGGTTTCATAACAGGCACTTGGGACTTCCTCTTGATCAGCATCAGCTTTAACTTCTTGAAATGAACAAGTTAATGAGATGGAGGATTCTCATTGACTTGTGTCTTTTGAAAGAACTGGTTCTTGCTGAATCTTCGGTAACTGTCTTGAATCTCCAAAAATTAGAGGGTAAAATTTTGAAAGCCTCTAACTGTGAAGAACTTGATTGTTGATCTTCAAACTTCATGATCTCTTACTGCTCTCTGCATCATTTTCTTTATCAAAGATCGACTTGAAATCTTCAGCTTCCCCTAAACATGTGAACATCTTCTTTGAAGCTCTTTTGAAGCTTTTGGAAACTTGTAAAGACACCAACAACTTCCCCTGAACAGTTGCTTTTCAGATGGAAGTCTTGTCCGGCTGGTTCTTTAACTTTGAGCAGCAGCATCAGCAGCATCTTTCTATCATCAACCTGTCTGACACACATTTGAAAAAACATACTCCACCAGACATTTGATGATTGGTCTTTGGGTTAGAAGGTAATTATCATATGTTCAGTTGATTCAAATTAACATAATTTTAACCAAAAACCCTAATATAGATTACGGGTTTTCTATAAAACTTCCCCTGAACCCAAGACCTCTAAAGACTTAGACATTTGATGATTGGTCTTTGGGTTAGAAGGTAATTATCATCTGTTCAGTTGGTTCAAATTAACATAATTTTAACCAAAAACCCTAATATAGATTACGGGTTTTCTATAAAACTGCCCCTGAACCCAAGACCTCTAAAGGCTTCCCCTTAGTTGATTACTTCCCCTCAGCCAAGGACTTCCCCTGAGATAATACATATTATCTTCGAGTTCCCTTCAGATACTATGTATTATGGAAGTCTTGTCATTAGATAATAAGTATCATCCTCGAGTTCCCTTCGGATAATATTTATTATGCCCTCTCCTTCCCCTAAAAATTTGTCAAGATCTGACGGAGGAAGTCTTTTTCATTAGATAATAAGTATCATCCTCGAGTTCCCTTCGGATAATACTTATTATCCCATACTCCTTCCCCTAAAAATTTGGCAAGATCTGTCAGGGGCATATTGTCATGCATTAAAACCCATGAAAAACACATTTTGACTTCTCAAATCGACCTGGCCAAGACGAAAACACACCAAAAAGAACTTAATGACTCACACACGAAAGATATAAACTAAACAAATACTTACCAAACCAAACATGAGAAAGTTTACAAGGGATCAAACCGTATGAATCTGACTGAGGAACCCTTTTCAGCTTCAGTTACTCAACTAGTCCAGGTGATTGCTGGTATGTTTGTCCGCTTTAAACTCAAACTCGTTTAATCCCAACCGAATGCGTCATGCTTAATATAGTACAATATTACCATCATGTTTAATTGTCCCCACACCCAAGCGTACATAGCAAAACCTACCCAACCTCAGAGTTTATTGAGGATTCACAAACCCCCAATTGTAGGAACCCTTCTCTGATACCAATTGTAGGTCCAGAAAATCTACTAAGTCATGATATTGCTATCACAAACGAGTGCGGAATCCTCGTAAGTGATTGATTCAAGAAGAAAGTAGATGAAAGAGATTTGATAAACAATAAAGATCAAATCTTGAATGAAACACAAACTTTCTTGAGCAAGATGAAACTGATCGTAAATACAAGATAGATGGAAATCGGAATAAAAAAGCTGGTTAATCATAAACTATGAGGGTTTATATAATACCCTTTACAAAACCCTAAGCCCAATCATAAACACAATGAAGACCGGCCCACTAAGCTCCAATCGAGAATTCTAAGCCCATTAAGAAGTAAGCCCACATCTAATGTTCATGCCTTAAATGATAGCCCAACAATCTTCCCCTAGGCATGAACCATTAGACCGCCTATGGCAGCAGCAGATCAAATCTGAAAGTATTCTGCACATTGCTTGACCACCACTCGTGCTTCACAGTCCGGGTTGCTGTTCCAGGAAAGATTGAATCCTTCAACAGTGTCTTGTTAAGATGAACATGACCAACAAGCCCAGCATCATCTGTTACAGCATCAGTTGTTCCTTGATGTCTTCTATATTCTATTAAAAGTTCCACAGCCACGTCCTTAAAGCTGACTTTTCGCAGATGATTTTTAACCTTATATGCGGCTTTCTCACGACAATGGTCCTTCCCATAATCACAATCTTTCAAATAAAGCACAACCCATCGATCATTATGAACATTCTTAAAATTCACTCCACATTGCAGAATCTCCTTCATCATATTCCATGAGTTGTTGCTACTTGGAGAAGAATCAAGAACTGCCTTATATGCAGGGTTTGACATGGCAGTTGCAGCCAATACTCCAACTGGTTCACCAGCAGCGAACAGAATATTTGTCATTGCCCCATACTCAAATTGGATTACTGAGTTGCTACGAACATTTCTCACAGTTCCATCATAGCAGATGATTCTTGTTTTATCTGCACTTGCTCTTGCAGTTCCCCAGAATTCTTTGACAAGTTGCTCGTCGATCAGCACGCTTGATCTGAGAGCATGGTTTATCTTGTAGACGTTCAGCCCCGCCATCAAAGAGTAAAATAGCTGCATATGCCTCTCTGGTGGGTCATCAAGATAGGCCGGGATGCAGTGGTCTCTCTCAAAATATATCTCTTCATCAAGCATGTCGTCAGCCATCTGAGAAAGACAAGACAAATGCATCAGGCTTAAATTCATCAAAAAGAAATTATGTTTGCCAACAGTATCTTGAAATTCACATTTACTTTGATAAGTTCTGAAAATCTCAATTTAAATGTTCAAGAAAAATATTTGATTTTGAAACACAAATTGACAAACACCATTAATTTTATCTTAAAAAAAATTAAGTTTAATGAAATTCCAAAAATATTAGGTGTTTAAGATTAATAACACTAGATTACGATCCAAGAGTGGGTTTATGATTCGAATATCGGGATTACGATCCTTCAAAAGGTTTACGATCGGGTTTAAATAGAAACAGTGTTAGCCCAATTGTAATCTCATTGTCCAATCGTGAATAGGTTAAAGAACCCTAAGCCCGGTCGTAATCACCGAAGATCGTGAACACAGCTCATCTTAAACACAGTCAGTCGTAATCTCCGATCGTAATCAACGATCGGAAACGCGAATCGTCGTCTTCTTCACCATGTCGATCGGAAACACAGAGATCTCCATTGATGGACCTGCAACAAAACTCGTAAACACATTAATACCCATCAATCTTGTAAAAAGAGCATCTA
>JBCNJP010000025.1:0-98000 GCA_039602395.1 Deinandra increscens subsp. villosa | reverse complement strand
CAACCTGGGATCGCCCAGTGAAGTATGCCAGGTCCTAGTTGGGATTTATGCGACACCCCTACTTCTCCAGAAACCCCAGAGTACATGCACCTACCCTTCCGGTCCGCACGAACTTCTAAATATCCGATTAACTCGGTATCTTTAATACTTAACTATTTATCAAATTTAAACTCATATATACTTAATATATATATATATATATATATATATATATATATATATATATATAAACATGTTATAAGACCAAAAATCAAGTCCCCATACCCTCCGGAATATTTTACATTAATTATCCATTTTTAGAAACCCTAATTTCACATATTTCTCGTTTTATTATAAAAACTCATTTTTGTTTCAAACCAACTTAGGGTATCCATTATAACATATTATAATATCCTTTAAAATATCAAAGCTTAGTTCCACACCGTTTACTCAATTTGGGCATAATAACGTTATGAAAACTGTAATTTTGACCCGTTAACAAAACCATTACCAAACTTTTTCCAATTATGAAATAAACTTAGGGCTTTCTTAAAACACATTATTTTAGGATTACCTACAAAAATTCAGACCCTAATTCCAACCCGATTACCCATTAGGAGTATGGAGGTCCTTCTTTTTCTGACTTATCTACTCGTGGAATTTCTTTAAAACTGCTACGATTTTTCGGTCTAATAATTCTGCCAATTCTTCGGGAAGATGCGTCTGTGTGAGATTCCTAATGCTCACTGTAACATCGTGGTTTCTCCATTTGATTGTACCCGACCCGAACTTGTAATCCTGATTGATAATCAATGAAGTATCATGTTTCATTTTATTATCTCTTTTTATCATTTAGATATGTTTAATTATGTCATTTAATGTATCGTTCGTGAGTCGTTTTAATGTCTTGCATTTATTTGCATTTTAAATCGATAATTCGATCGTATTCTTTAATTAAGTCAAACTGAGTGATTTCACGAATCCGAACATGTATTAAACTTGTGGGTAATACTAGTCATGCACACAAGTAGGTCCGTGTGAAGTTTCGTGGAAATCGGAGGTTGAAACACGAATAATGGAATCTTGGTTTTCATGCGCGTTCGGGAATTAACCGGACGATCTGCAAATATCAAAAATCACATTTTATGATCCCATGATGTTCTTTCATATATTTCGAACTTGTTTAAAATTTAAGGCCATTTTGATAAGTAACGAAGAAGAACGAGCGAAAAAAATAAACAAATAAAGAAAAAAAAGAGAAAAAAATAACAAAAGAGTTGAGGTTACCTGGATTCGAACACAGATCCTCCGGGTCCAAAGTCCAGCGACTTAACCATTGTGGCAGCGCCGCTCTTGTGTTTAAGATTTGTTTTCCGTAATTATATAGTGTATATATCTCGACGTGATCGCGTTCAGCTCTATTTTAACACTATTTTTGGCTTCATATCTTCATTTCTAACTTGTTTCTAGTCTGGTTTTTTTTTCTGCATTTTGATCCTAAAGTCCCCTAACTTATTCTCCAAGCCAATTCCATGATTAAATTAATTTCCATAATCATATAAAACCCTAAACGACCCTCTATCCTATAAATACCAGTTGATATTGCTCATATGAACATCCCTCAAGCTTTTTAAAGCATTAATTTCGTGCTTTGTCTAACCGTTTGTGTTTTGAAAAGTCAAAGTCCATCAGTTTGACCTTTCGATTTGACCAGCTTCCTTCGATTTTCACGAGTAAGTTTCTTCATCAAAGTTTCTTGTTTTTGTGTGCTTTAAAATACCTCATTTCTGGATTTTACCAGAACTCATCTGTGTTAAAAGTCAAACCTTAAACGCACACTTTAATTGGGGAAAACTATCAAAAAATCACCATTACTAATAACCAATGGTCCTAATCTGTTATAAAAGGTTATATAAGTATATTATGATGATTTCAAACCATCAAAACTGGATTTTTATCATAAGCATGAGAATTATGCGTTTTGACCCATTAAGGGTAGTTTTGTTGCATAAATCATTAACCAAATGTTTTTGTAATGAATTAAACATATCAACACACTTATGAGATGTTAATAAACATATTATAGGGGGTTGGTAAGTTAAAATATGACTATGGAAAAATATGGTAACTTTTAGACCATTTATGTAATTATTCAAAGTTTTTAGTAAAAAGTGTAATTATATTAAAGGTGTATATTTTATGTTTTTACACAAGGATCTAGTAATTATATAATGAAACCTAAATTCTGGATAAATTATATTTTTTAAACTTTGTTGAATTGACATAACTAACCCCTAAGTTTGAGAAATTAATGTTTTAACCCTAAACTTTGATTAATTGTCAAAAGTGGTATTTTGGTCATAAAAGGGTCTTTTAGTAAAAATAAATCTCCAATTAATATTTGGTAATCGTATCGGTCGTTACAATTGTCGATTCTTCGAATTCTTTAGGTTTCAGCAGGGTTAGCTTTTCCTCACGTTCGTTGTTTTTCTCTCGCTACTTGACTTGCTTTGCTTAACAGGTGAGTAATCATAGCACCATTTTCGTTTTCATTATTTGGGGTGCGACATTGTATCTTATTCCAAAATCTTTAATCATTATTCTATCTACATTACTATGCGATTCCATGTTGTGCATGTGTATTCTTGATATGTAATACGTGTTGAATCTATATGTTGTATTCGTTTGTCGCTTGTCGCTAATCATTAATCACTTGTGTACCATTAACGATTATTTGGAAGCCTATGGGTCAATATATAATAGCTATTGGTCGACAACCCACCCACTATATTGAATATGTATTCTTATTTTCAATTGGTAATTGATTTCCTAAATGTCTAGGTTTGGTTACACAATACCTTTATAGCATGTTACACATAATCTATGAATTTCACTTGTCACATGAATCGCTATTTTTTTTACTTATGCTATTTAAAACCTATGTTTACTCACCAACTCTCGTAGTTGACTTTTTATATTATACATGTTGCAGGAAATGCTTGAAGTTGATGATGTCACGTAGGATTGCATATGCACCTAGTTGACCTAATAAGACTAGTTACTAGGGGTGTTCAAAACCGGATACCCGGAATTTCGGATACCCGAATTTCGGGTATCCAAAAATTTCGGATATCAGTTTTCGTTGTCCAAGTCCAAGTCCAAAATTTCGGATATCCGAAATTTCGGATATCCGAAATTTCGGACTGGACTCGGATAGTTAAAACGGATATCCGAAAATCCAGTTTTTTTAAAAAAACCACAATTTAAACAAAAAAAACGACAAAACGACAAAACAAATAAACATAGTCCAAGTCTTCAAATACAAATAAACATAAGTTCGACTTAAAAAACGATAAAACAAATAAACATAGTCCAAGTATTCAATAATTCCTTATTTCTTTAATATAAAATTTATTTTAATTTATTTAAATTTTCGGATACCGGGTATCCGAAACTTCCGAAAACTTTGTAAATTCTTGTCCAAGTCCAAGTCCGAATTTTCGGATATCCGAGTTTCGGATATCCGAATTTCCGGATATCCGAAATTTTCGGATAATTCGGATACGGAATTTCGGATAATTCGGATACGGATTCGGACTCGGATATTTTTGAACACCCGTACTAGTTACTAATATTTATTATTATGTTTTGGATTGTTTGGTTGTTGGATTTTCCCATGAATTGTAAGACTATATTTTTGATATTTAATCGAGTGGCATGTTTATTATATATTGGTAACTTTAGTTAGTTGTCACGAGCATCTGAACAATCCTCATGCCCCAACGTATACCGCCGTTGGTCGGGGTGTGACAGATTGGTATCAGAGCCAGGTTATAGGGATTTAGGTTATTAGAAATGGATAACCTAGACTATACCTTATGTGTTATACATGACTAGCTCATGTTAGAATGCCTTACTTTTCTATTTGTTCATAGATGCTTCCTAGACATGCCTTCTCAAACTCACGATATCCCTCACACACCACACACACTTATGCACTAACACTCGAGGCTTCCTAGCCTTTTTCCCTAGTAATGGTGCCTTACGTGCCATATAGGAATTCGATTTCTTTGATTTTGTATTCTCGTCGGGGTTAGGTTTGTAGCAATAAGACATGTAGTAACTGGAAGGGGGAAAGCGCCGTGATTTGTGGTCTCCATCAGGCAGGTGTTGCGTATAAATTCGAATAAACCGACGGACCTGGACACCTGCCTGGGACGCCCTGATGAGAGTGTTTGAACCTATTAGGCCAAAGCATGTCTGCTAGAAACCACCAATTAACTCTGATTAGTCACGGCTGTAGTTTCCAATCGGGTTACGAGGGCCATTCCATTATGTTTTATCTATGTCAACATGATTTCGTATTTCACATATTAATGCATTTTCTATGTATATCAAGGATTTTCAACGCTCTATGTTTCATCACTTTATGATCAAAAATTTCACATTATTTACACTAATGACCCCTCGTATTCTAAATTGATTACCAATCATGGCTCATATTTTATCTCACGAACGTCTTTCTTTTCATTTCTCTCCAGAATGCCTCCGAAGCCCGTCGGTCAACGCAAAGGCAACTCTGGTCGTAAAATGGCCACCATGATCGCCAAAAAAATGGCGACAGTCATTTCGAACGTGATGGTCCAAATCCAACAAAACCTGAATGCCAACCCTGTTAACCAAGCTGTTGTTACTCCAAACCCTATCAATCAAGCTATTCCAAACCCTACTTGCTCCTTCAAATATTTCAACTCCTGCAACCCACCCAAGTTCTCTGGCACTGAAGGCCCCATTGGCCTGATTCATTGGTTTGAAGGGATGGAAGACACTTTCATCAATAGCGATTGTCCTGAGAATCTCAAGGTTCGATGAGCCACCTGTTGCTTCTCTAACAAGGCACTCACTTGGTGGAATAGTGAAAGAAGAAACTTTGGTGAAAATGCTGCCTTAGCCCTAACTTGGACTCAAGTTAAGGAATTGATGAAGGAGAAGTACTGCCCCCGCAGTGAACTGAAGAAACTGGAGGATGAGTTCCACGATTTGGAACAAGAAAGTGGGGAAAACCAGGCTTACAATGATCGTTTCCATGAACTCATGGCTCTGGTTCCTGATGTCGTTAAACCTATGTACTGGTGTATTGAGAAATATATTGGTGGCCTGCCTATGGTCATTCAAGATGCTGTTTAGGGTAGCGAACCTGAGACACTAGATGATGATATTCGCCTTGCGGGAAGGCTAACTGATAACCATGTCAAGAAAGGGACGCTAACTAGGAAGGGGTCAAAGACATGGACCAAATCTAACAAAGCTAAAAAATCTGAAGTTGAGTTTAAGAAAGAAACCAAGGCTGAGTCTTCCTTTAATGCCAATAAGAAAAAGAGGAAGGCTAAGAACTTCACAGTGACGACTACCTCCACTGCTACCGCCTATCCTGCAATCCCTATTGCTCAAGTGGCCCCTATGGCACCTCCACCCAAGAAGCCATACACTGGTCCTCATCCTTTGTGCGCCACCTGCAACTACCATCACCCAGCCACCGTTCCTTGTAGGCGTTGCAACAACTGCGGCCGCTTCGGCCATCTCCAAAATACATGTCCCAGCCTACTCGGATCCAAGCTCAATTACCCGTTCAACCCATGTTTGCTCAAGCTCAGCCAATGGTTCAATATCCTGCTCAGCCATTAATCACTCAGACTCCGAATGTTCAAGTTCAGGTTCGAGCCTGCTATCATTGGGGAGATCCTAGCCATCTTCGCAATGCTTGCCCCAGACTTGCGACCACCAATGCTCCTGCCAATGTCAATGCCAATGCTAATCGTGGTGCGCCTGCTCGAGCTTTCAACATCAATGCCAACCAAGCTCAGGCGAATCAGGAGCTGGTCAATGGTACGTTCTTAATTAATAATCATTACGCTTCCATTTTATTTGATTCTGGTGCCGATAGGAGTTTTGTTTCATTGGATTTTGAACCCTTGCTTGCTATTCCTCGAACTGCACTTGAGTCTCCCTTTTCAGTAGAAGTGGTGGATGGGAAACCAATCGCCATAGACTCTATCATTCGTAACTGCACTTTAAATTTTAACGAGCATCTTTACCCTATCGATCTCATTCCTATGCAACTTGGAATCTTTGACGTCATTATCGGCATGGATTGCTTATCTTGTCACCGCGCTGAACTTGTTTGTTTCGATAAAATCGTTCGTATTCCGCGTTCGGATGGTCAATTCCTCGTTATTCATGGCGATAAACCATCAAGTGGGCTAAGACTCATGTCTTGCACTAAGGCTCGAAAGTACTTACGCAAGGACTATGTGGCGCCTGGCTCACATCGAGGAGATTCGTGAAGAGGAGAAAAAGATCAAGGACATCCCAATTCTTCACGATTTTCCTGAAGTTTTCCCTGATGATATAACAGGTCTTCCCCCTGTTCGTCAAGTCAACTTCTGCATCGACCTTATCCCTAGCGCCACTCCCGTTGCGAAGTCCCCCTATCGTCTCGCACCCGCAGAGATTCCAGAGTTATCCAAACAACTCCAAGAACTCTCTGATAAGGGCTTCATTCGACCCAGTTCCTCACCTTGGGGATCACCTGTTCTTTTCGTTAAAAAGAAAGATGGTACGTTTAGGATGTGCATAGACTACCGTGAGCTCAATAAACTCACTATCAAGAATCGTTACCCATTGCCTCGAATCGATGATCTCTTTGATCAACTCCAAGGTGCCACTTGTTTCTCGAAAATCGATCTTCGCTCTGGTTATCACCAACTTAGTGTCTCTGAATATGACATTCATAAAATTGCTTTTCGCACTCGCTATGGTCATTTTGAGTTCACGGTTATGCCCTTCGGTTTGACAAATTCGCCTGCAGTATTCATGGACCTCATGAATCGCGTTTGCAAACCGTATCTCGATAAATTTGTCATCGTCTTTATTGACGAAATCCTCATCTACTCAAAATCCAAGTCTGATAATGAAACTCACCTGCGTCTGATTTTGGAGCTCCCAAAGAAAGAGCAGCTCTATGCCAAATTCTCCAAGTGTGAATTCTGGCTACGGGAAGTTCAATTTTTAGGACACATAGTCAACAAAAAAGGTATTCACGTTGATCCTGCGAAAATTAAAGCAGTTCAGGATTGGCGTACCCCTACCACCCCTACTGAAGTCCGCTCATTTCTTGGGTTAGCGGGCTATTATCGACACTTCATCAAAAATTTCTCGAGGATCGCTGTACCACTCACAGCCTTAACATAAAAAGGTAAACCATTCGATTGGGGTCCCTCTCAGGAAGAGGCATTCCATATTCTCAAACAAAAATTATGCGATGCTCCTATCTTGACTCTTCCTGATGGAAACGACGATTTCGTTGTCTATTGTGACGCCTCAAATCGGGGTCTCGGTTGCGTGCTCATGCAACGAGGGAAGGTGATTGCTTACGCATCAAGGTAACTTAAGACACACGAGAAAAATTACACTACGCACGATCTCGAGTAAGGTGCGGTCGTGTTTGCCTTGAAAATTTGGAGACATAATCTTTATGGCACTGAATGCGTAGTCTACACCGATCATGTGGTGCTGAAATCCAACTTGAAACTAAATCTAATGGTCTTCTCTATTATCTGAATCGTCTCTGGATTCATGATCGTGATGATCTTCGTGCGTTTATGATGAACGAGGCCCATAAGTCTCGTTATTCGGTCCATCCTGGTGCGGAAAAGATGTATATGGATCTTCGTAATACCTATTGGTGGCCTGGCATGAAGAAAGACATCGCACTCTTCGTGGCCAAATGCCTTACTTGCTCAAAGGTCAAGTGAAAATGCGTGAACAAAGGATCGTCTACTCGATCTAGCTAATCGTACATCGAAACGTAATTAACTGATTGTTTTATTGACCAATAATGAACAATTACAATCAGTGAAACACTCAGAAACACAACACAGAGAAACACCTTGAAAACACACACTTAAGAAATCTCACACGCTCAGAACTATTCATTACAAAGATCAAACACATATTTATACCCGCTCGTCCGAGCTTCGGCCGAACCTCAGGTTCGGCCAGTCTGAACCTCAGGTTCGGCCAGTCCGAACTTCAGGTTCGGACCTAGTTCGGCCAGACCTAGTTTGACATGATCTTGTACTTTGTTTGATACTTCACACGACGCACATATCAGGTATCAACAAACTCCCCCTCGTCGTGTGCAGTATCTCTTCAACATCATCAACTTTGTATCTTCAATCAAGCTCCCCCTCAAGTGTAGAATCTGTTCGTTCAATGAAATGAATCTTCAAACAAACTCCTCCTCAACTCGATCGTAGTTTGATCTTGAATACTTGATGACATTTTAGTGTATCTCTGGTCTTTCATCAACAGCTTCAGAAGACTTGTTGCACATAACAACCTGCTCAAACATTTAAAATATACTTGGCGCAAAACGTCTCTTCGAGACTCCAAGATATGATTTTAAAAATGATTTGTATCGCGCGTTGATCAGATCAAAAATAAAGCAGAAACAAAATCTTTTTGATTTTTCAAAGTTTATGCTAAAACACACCGAAAATATTTTTGTTCTTTTCTGAAATGAAATGAAAATGCAATACAGAATCAAACACTATTTTTGGTATGAGAAAGATCACTATATGGGATCATATTGAACATAACGTACTGAACTGCACTTCAATTTCAATTAATCGAAGCACATAAGTCAAGCTGATTGCTGGTATAATTTGTCTAACTTAAACTCAGGCAGAATCATACTCATAACATCTGGATATGTTAAGGTATTGATTATATTTGCTTTGACCAGTATATCCCACATTATCAGACATAATCAGACATTTTCAGTTTTTCTTTCTTTTTCCTTTTGTGTGGCAGCACTTGTGATTTTTCACAATGCATAATATTTTCATGATATAGTCAACTGTGTTCCATGCAAAAAGAAATAAGAACGTTAAATCGTCTACCTTAAGGTCGATCTTTCGATGCGCAGATAAGGCCTCGGATTCAACAAAATAAAGAAACTAAAACAAGTTGAAATTGTATAACCCAACAACAATCAGGTCGGTACTTCCGTACACGCAGAGAAAGTCCGATGAGTTATACGAAACACCAAAGAAAATAAAGTAGAACGTCAAACGAACAACGATCAGGTCGATCTTTCGATACGCAGAGAAAGTCCGATCGTTTGACAAAATAAAGAAAATCAAACAAGTGTAAATCTTTGCAAAAAGAACACATGTATACACAGTGACTTCTCATTTAGATTTTCACACTTATTCTTCTTTTTGTCATGAAATATGCATCAAGATGTTATCCACATAGTCAAGCATTAGTATTTAATGTATATCACATCTGAATACTTTCTGATTTGCCGAGCCTACCAAGCATATCAAACAATGATCTTATGGCTCTTTCATCTACTCTATCCATGAGTCAGATACGTAAGTCAATGTACCATCATTTCCCAATGATCAATTTCTCACAATTTTATATATTTGGCATGTATTCACCTTCCTTCATTATATATTTGGCATGTATTCACTTTCTCCCCATAACATGCATTTTCTCAATTACTCCCCCTACTTACAATTCTCCCCCTTAAAATGAAAACTCTATTTATGTATTTTCATTTTACACAAAAACATGACTCTATTTTTGGGTTTTGTTTTGAGAAAATTTAGAAAAAAAGAAAAGTGATCAATCAACACGGATACGATGCAATTTTAGAATTCAGAAAATTTGCAGGTTAGAAAGATTTATTATGAAATTTAACTTATGCAGAATACTCCTCCATCAACAACTTTGTAATCGTCGATAGGTCTTTTAGAAGTACCTGCACACTGGTCAAACGAATTAGTCCATAAATGACCCGAAGCGAATTGCTTCTGGTCGACCAGTGTCCTTGTTTTGCTTAGAAATCACCTTAGGTTTCTATTGCTGTTGTTTTGGTGAGTCAGTTTTTGATGAAACAGTCACATGTGATGGTAATGATGAACCTACATATTGAGCTTTTGAAACTATTGGAACAAACCGTTTTTGTTTATGAGAAAATGTAGGCTCAACTTCATCAAAAACTCCGCCTTGTTCATCAAAGAACTTTGTTGTGGCAGGTTTACCAAAAACTGATTTCTTATAAAATCGTTGAGGTAAATCAGCAGGTGATGGACAATCTTTTGCCATATGTCCTGGGCGACGGAAAATATAACAAATTCTTGTCGTTTTGTCCCATCTTTGATGTACCTGCGAAGAACACACATGAATATCTCGAACATGATCAGAATGAGAATCATATACCTGATGCCTGTGATCATGTACCCATTTGGATGTAGGGCTTCGAGATTGAGAACTTTCAGAAGAAATGTTGTCTTTCATAAAAACCTCTGAAATCTTCCGAGCATCCACGCAATGAAGAGGAAATTCTTTGTCCGAGAAAAGTTGATCAGAACCTTTGAGCTTGTAGAATCTCTCAGGTTGAACTTTGTCTGCTTTGAACACTTCCTTCTTCACATGTTTCATTTTAAGCTTCTTCAAGTTTTGTCTTTCAGATGCTTGAATTGCTCAGCTTGAACATTCTTTTCTTGAAATCCTAAACCAACTTGTTGACCAGAAATCTTTTCTTCAGAATTAAAACCCTGGTGTCCATTCTTTGCCAACCTTGTGAATTCAGCTTTTAGATCAGTGATTTTCCTTTTATCATAGAAAATAGTCTCATCAATGTCAGGTTGAGACTGAATCTTTGCACTAGACATAGCTGAATGTTCTTGATCAGCAGAAGATGAACTAGAAACAAACTTCGGTGCTGGAGGAATCTCAGATTTCATAATCTTTTTTCTTGTTCTTCTTGCTTTTCTTCTTCTTAACAACCTTTACTTCTTCAGAAGTAGAAGATGAAACCTTTGAATAATTAAAATCGTTAACCTGTTCCTTTACTTCTTTAAAAGCTTCTTTGATATGTGCTGGGGGTGATGCAGTTTTATCAAACATCTTTTCAAAATTGACATCATTAGCTAAGAAACTTGTGAAAACATGAGAATTAGAAACATTGTTGAGCAACCTATTAGCATCAAGAACTTGAACTTTGAGATCAGAAATTTGCTGTTGAGCTTCTGCAAATTCCTTTTCTTTAGCAATCAAACGCTTCGCAACTTTGTGAGTTTCAAACTTTTGCATACGAAGATTGTCAAGTCCTTTATGTAACTCCTTTTTCAATTTATTCTCATTTCGCTTCTGAATTTCCAGATTTGCAGCTTGAACTTTGTTAACACTTACCAACTCACGCTTCTCATCCAACAACTTTTCCATATCAACTTGATATGCTTTAATTTTAGCAGCAGACTCTTCAACACTCTTAGTAAGCAAATCAAGCTTGATCTTGGATTTGTCAAACAAATTTTGGAAATCATTAGCAGTATCTTCTGCTTCATCCTTCCATTTCTTCACTTCTTTCACCAACTCATCCTTTTCTTCACAAATCATAGCTTTTGCAGTTTCAGCATCCTTTTTGTCTTGTGTCAAAACTTTTAAAACTTCATGTAATTGTTTTGATTTCAGTAGTCAAAAACTCATTCTTCAATGTCAAATCCTTTTCATGGTTTTTAGAAACCTTCAACTCCGAATTAATCACATCAAATGCCTCAGTCAATTGTTGAATTTTATTCATCAACAAAGCATTTTCTTTCAACAGACTCTCCAAGTTCTCAGCAGATTCATAAGAACTTGGAATTGAACTAGTATCGGAACTAGTATCTGAATATGAATCATCTGATGGAATATGAGTAACAATCAAAGCTGATGAATCATAACCAAAATGTTGACCCCAATCATAAACACCATCTTTTTGTGCTGTCAAAGCTGTAGACTTGCTAGTGTTACTAGTAGATGGTTGAGTAAAACCAGGCTTGGATGATTGTGAAACACCAGACTTGTTTGTATGTGTCTGTTGACAACCTTTAGCAAAATGTCCAAGTTGTGAACATTTGTAACACTTTGATTTGGACTTGTCAAAACCCAATTTATCACCAGAAATATTCCTTCCATGTTTATTATAAAATCTCTCAGATCTTTGACACAACATAGCATATTGCCAAGATACATCCAATTCAGTTAGTTGATCATCATCAAGAGCATCAAGATCCTCACTCGTTAACTTTGCATCAGCAACATTTTTGAGAATCAAACCAAAGGATGATGAAATCAATGCAGAAATCATTTTGGCACAATCATCTGTTGATTCAGCTGAAAAAGCATTTTGATTTGAAAAATTTGGAATTGTGAAATTGCAGCCCCTTGAAGAATTATTATCAGAATTTCCTGAAGCTCCAGCTATAAAGGCAACACTTGGTGCTGTATTCTGATTTGGCTTAGACTTTGCACTCATGCTTGCACTATTTTCACCATGATACAATTCTGGATTTTGCAAAGTAGCGCTTGACTTCTTGAGTTTAACATTTCCATTTCTCGAGCATGAAGTTTTCCAGTAAGCTCGTGAAATGTCATTGCAGAATAATCCTTGTCATGAGTGAGTAACAAAACATAGTTTTCCCATTTCTCTGGAAAAGCTTCCAAAATCTTTTCTTTCAAATCAGCATCGATTTTCTCAATTCCAACAACTTTTAACTCAGTAATCAAGTGTGACAACCTTGAAACAAGAGCAGTAATGTTTTCATTATCATAATTCTGAAAGTTATCAAACTCTTTGTTCAAAACCTTCTTTCGACTCTTCTTGTAATCATCATTACCCTCACATCTTGCTGATAAAGCATCCCACAATTGCTTAGATTTCTTGCACGTACTAAATTGATGAAGCAACTCAGTAGGTAATGCCATCGTAAGGTAACCATAAGCTTTTTGTTCAAGCTCGTATGTTTTCCTTTCAGCAAGATCAAAGGTATGAACTTCTTTAAAATCTCCCGCATCAGTTGGATGTTGATAAAGCTTCTTAAGAGGAATCCATAAATCGATATCATTCGTGCTTATGTAAGCGGAAAATCGTTTCTTCCAATTCTGGTAATCTTCAAGCTTCAACAATTTGGGAACTTTTTGACTTGTTCCAATTTCGTTATCAAAATTCAGCATAGTTTGCATCGCGCTTTGCATTGCAGCAAAAGCTTGAAATTCCGACATATTTTGAAAACTTGAATTCTGCTGGCCGAACCTGCTCCGATCCTATCACTAAGCTCCGAACTCTATCCGAACCGAAATCCAAAGACCGAACTATGTCCGAACCTGCTCCAAATCAGAAATAACAGGCCGAACTCCTAAACAACTCCGATCTATCTCCGAACCACCTCTGAACTCTGAACTTTGACCGAACCCTCACCGAAGACACACCGAAAGATGTCCGAACTTCAAGTTCGGAGCAGTTACTCCGAACCTGATCTGGAAACTCCGAACTTCGACATAATTTTTCAAAAACGTTCGATTTTTGATGGATTTTGACGAAAAACGTACGTGTCAGACCAGAAAAATGATGAGGAACGATTTAAGAGCAATTTTGACACAAAACGCATGTCAGAAATGATTGAAAATACGAAACGAAGCACGAGAAAACTTCAAAAACGCTCAAAAATCCGAAAATAGCAACCACATATCAGTAGAGTGAACCAGAAAGCTCTGATACCACTTGAAAATGCGTGAACAAAGGATCGTCTACTCGATCTAGCTAATCGGACATCGAAACGTAATTAACCGATTGTTTATTGATCAATAATGAACAATTACAATCAGTGAAACACTCAGAAACACAACACAGAGAAACACCTTGAAAACACACACTTAAGAAATCTCACACGCTCAGAACTATTCATTACAAAGATCAAAAACATATTTATACCCGCTGGTCCGAGCTTCGGCCGAACCTCAGGTTCGGCCAGTCTGAACTTCAGGTTCGGACCTAGTTCGGCCAGACCTATTTTGACATGATCTTGTACTTTGTTTGATACTTCACACGACGCACATATCAGGTATCAACATCAAGGCCGAATATCAGCGACCTTCTGGCCTGCTCGAGCAGCCAAAAATCCCCGTTTGGAAGTGGGAAGGCATCGCAATGGACTTCGTTACAAAACTTCTGCGCACTTCTAAGGGATATGATACCATTTGGGTTATCGTTGATCGTTTAACCAAATCTACTCATTTCCTTCCTATTCATGAGAACGATGGAGCCGCGATTTTGGCCCAAATCTATGTCAATGAGATCGTTTGACGCCATGGTACACCTTTGAGTATTATATCTGACCGCGATGGGCGTTTTATGTCGCATTTTTGGCAATCTCTCCAATCTATTTTGGGGACTCGTTTGGATATCAGCACTGCCTATCATCCTCAAACTGATGGTCAGTCTGAGCGCATTATCCAAACTCTTGAGGATATGCTCCGAGCGTGTGTCATCGATTATGGTGGGAGTTGCAGTTCATTCTTATCATTGATCGAGTTTTGTTATAATAATAGCTATCATTCGAGCATTGGTATGGCTCCGTTTGAAGCTCTCTATGGTCGTAAATGTCGTTCACCTATTTTTTGGACCGAGGTCAGTGAATCTCAAATCACCGGTCCCGAGTTGATTCAGGAAACGACTGATAAAATTTCTTAGATTCGCGATCATTTGCTCGCTGCTAGAAGTCGTTAGAAAAGTTATGCTGATAAACAATGCAAGCTCCTGGAATTCAAAGTTGGTGACATGGTTCTTCTCAAGGTGTCTCCTTGGAAGGGTGTCGTTCGATTTGGTAATAAGGGCAAGCTAACACCTCGATTTGTGGGACCATTTAAAATTCTAGAAAAGGTCAGTAAAGTGGCCTATTGACTAGAGCTTCCACCTGAGCTCGCTAATGTTCATCCCATGTTTCTGTGTCGAATCTTCGTAAATGTCTCGCTGACGAAAATCTCCACATTCCACTTAATGATGTCCGTATCGATGAGTCTATGCATTTTGTTGAGAAACCTGTGGAAATCATGGATCGTGAAATCAAGCAGCTCAAGCGCAGTCGTATTCCAATTGTCAAAGTTAGTTGGGAGTCTAAACGTGGACCAGAGTTTACCTGGGAACGTGAAGACCAAATGAAGACCAGATATCCGCACCTGTTCACACAGTCTTCTCAAGATTAAATTTCGGGATGAAATTTTCTAAAGTAGGGGAGACTGTAACATCGCGATTTTTCCATTGGATTGTACCCGACCCGAACTTGTAATCCTGATTGATAATCAATGAAGAATCATGTTTCATTTTATTATCTCTTTTTATTATTTGGATATGTTTAATTATGTTATTTAATGTATCCTTCGTGAGTTGTTTTAATGTCTTGCATTTATTGCATTTTAAATCACTAATTCGATTGTTTTTGTTATTTAAGTCAAACCGAGTTATTTCGCGAATCCAAACACGTATTAAACTTGTGGGTAATACTAGTCCACGCACACAAGTAGGTCCGTATGAAGTTTCGTGGAAATCGGAGGTCGAAACACGAATAACGAAATCTTGATTTTCGTGCGCGTTCGGGAATTAACCGGATGATCTACAAATATCGAAAATCACAATATATGATCCCATGATGTTCTTTCATATATTTCGAACTTGTGTTTAAAATTTGAGGTCATTCTGATAAGTACGAAGAAGAACGGGCGAAAAAAATAAACAAATAAAGAAATAAAAAAAAAAGAGAAAAAAAATAACAAAAGAGTTGAGGCTACCAGGATTTGAACACAGGTCCTCCGGGTCCATATTCCAGTGACTTAACCATTGTGGCAGCGCAACTTTTGTGTTTAAGAGTTGGTTTCCGTAATTATATAGTGTATATATCTAGACCTGATCGCGACCAACTCTATTTTTACACTATTTTTGGCTTCAAATCTTCATTTCTAACTCGTTTTTGGTCTGGTTGTTTTCTGTATTTTGATCCTAAAGTCCCCTAACTCATTCTCGAAGCCAATTCCATGATTAAATTGATTTCCATAATCATTTTTAATCAATTTCTTTTTTAATTTTCTAAACTTTCTTTCCAAGACTTACCAAAACCACCATTATGCTCAATTAAAACCCTAAACGACCCTCTACCCTATAAATACCAGTTGATATTGCTCCTATGAACATCCCTCAAACTTCTTGAAGCCTTAATTTCATGCCTTGTCTAACCGCTTGTGTTTTGAAATGTCAAAGTCCATCAGTTTGACCTTTCGATTTGACCAGCTTCCTTCGACTTTCACGAGTAAGTTTCTTCATCAAATTTTCTTGTTTTTGTGTGCTTTACAATACCTCATTTCTGGATTTGAACAGAACTCCTTTGTGTTAAAAGTCAAACCTTAAACGCACACTTTAATTGGGGAAAACTAAAAAATCACCATTACTAATAACCAATGGTCTTAATCTGTTCTAAAATGTTATATAAGTATATTATGATGATTTCAAACCATCAAAACTGGATTTTTATCATAAGCATGAGAATTATGCATGAGAATTTTTATCGGCGAGATGTGAAGGAAATGATCAATAAAAAAAGAGTAGAAGAAAAGTGTTGAATAAAGAATTTAAAAACTTTCAACACTATGATAAAGAAAACATCACTGCTCTTGTATCCCGATTTTTACATCTGATTAGTGAAATGAAAGTGGTTAACATTGAGAAGACTGAGGAGGAATTGAAAGAGAAACTTATGGAAGCATTACCAGAAAAGTGGGAGAATTATGTTTTGTTGCTTACTCATGAAAAAGAGTATTCAACATTATCATTTCATGATTTAATAGGATAGCTTCATGCGAGAGAAATGGAAATGATGACTTCACATAAATCAACTGCTCAACTGCAAAATCCTGAGTTGTATCATGGTCAGTATTCTGCGAACATCAATGCAAAATCTAAATCATTTGGTTTTGATTCATCAAATCCAACTCCAACAGCATTTGTTGCTAGTCATGGATCAGGAAATTCTAAAAATTCATCAAGAGGATGTAACATCACTATTCCAAATCATTCAAGTCAGACTTCATTTTCTGCAAAAAACACCTGATGAGCATTTGGCGTTGATTTCTACATTGTTATCTTCATATTATGGATTATTGAATGGTTGTTTGCCAACTGCTAATTTGATTGAAGAATATTTTGATCAGGTAGATCTAGATATTCTTGAACAAATGGATATTAATTGGCAACTTGCTTTTCTAGCCAAAAGAGCTAAAAGGTTAAGGAAGAGAACAGGATTCAAAAGCTTAAATCCAGATGGTAAAGTTGGATTAGACAAGTCAAAGGTAAAATGTTTCAAATGTTTCAATTTTGGACATTTTGCTCGTGAATGTTCAAAGTCAAATGCTTCTTCATCAAAGTCTTCTACAGATAATTCAGAGTCAAAGGCATTAGTTTCACAATTTAGTCAAGGATATGACTGGTCGAAAGATATTGAACATTTTGAAAGTCCTATTGCTTTGATTGCAATTCATAACAATCCTGCAAATTAATTTAATGCTGAGTTAGCTGAAATGCAACATGCATTTGTGGTTCATATTGAACAGAGTGACTTTGATTCTGAATCAGGTGGATATGAATCTGTTTGTGAATTTTTTTCTCAAAAAGACAAGAGGATTCAAGGATTGATAAAAGAATATGAATTGTTGGTTGCTGATTATGAAAGGAAGATAGGATAATTGGGTGATGAACAGAAAAGGTTGGAAGGGTTAATTCAAGAATTGTCATCTCAAAAAGAAAAGTTCTCAGAGTTTCAAGCAGAAGTTGTTGAGAAAGATTTAAGGTTTCAATGTGTTGAAAAGGATTTTGAACAGAAATTTACAAAATTATCTGACGAAAATGCTGAATTGGAAGTTAAAAAATGGAAGGCTAAACTAGAGGATGCTGCCAATGATTTCAATAATTTGTTTGAAAAATCCTAGGTTAAGCTTGATATGCTCAACAAGAATTTTGATGAACAAATTGCTCAATATCAGGTTGATATGGAGAAATTGCTAGATGAAAAGAGGGAGTTCGCGAGGGTGAATAAATTGCAGAATGCGAATCTTGATATTCAAAAGAGAAATGAAGATAAGTTGAAGAAAGAGTTATTTGCTGAGCTTGATAATTTGAGATTGCAAAAATATGAAATGCACAAAGTTGCTAAGCGATTGATTGCAACAGAAATGGAATTGGCTGAAGCTCAACAAAAGATTTCAGATTTGAGGATTTAAGTAATTGATGCAAATCGTCTGTTGAATAATGTCACCAATTCGCAATCTTTCACAAGCTTTCTAGCAAATGATGAAAATTTTGAGAAGATATTTGATAAGACAGTTTCACCTCCTACAAATATTAAAGAAGCTGTCAACATTGTCAAAGAAACAGTTGAAGAATGTGATTACTCAAAGTTCTCTGATTCTAAGTTTGAGGAAAAGAAGAAAACAAAGAATCAAAAGAATGAAAAGAAAGCTAAACAGAATTCTAAGATTCCTAAGATTTCAATGTTTGTGTCTGGGTCATCGTCCTCTGAAGAAGAGAAATCAGCTAGCTTAACTCAGAAGATTCGTTCCAATACTGACATTGATGAAACAATCTTCTATGCTCTAAAAGATGTTAATAAATTCAAAGCTGAGTTTACCAGTCTTGCGAAGAATGGGCACCAATCATCTGGTTCTGAAGAAAAGATTTCAAGAAAGCATGTTTGTTTGGGTTTCAATCAGAAATTTGCTAAAGATGATGCTTCTAAGGTTCAAAAGCAACAGAAATTGTAGAAGATTAATTTAAAGCAAGTGAAGAAAGATGTGTTCAAAGCTGAAAAAGTTCAACCTGAGAGGTTTTATAAGCTCAAAGGTTCGGAACAAATATTTTATGACAAAGAATTCCCGCTTCACTGCGTGGATGCTCAGAAAATATCCGAAGTGTTTGTGAAGAATGCTGATCCGAAGAACAAGAAGAAGCAAACTGCTAAATATTCTTCTGGAGGATCTAATTCTATTCCAAAAAGCCCGACATACAAATAGGTTTATGATCATCGATTTCAGGTATTTGATTCATTTTATGATCATTTTGTAGATGCTAACTTTTCTGAAGCTTTGTAGAGACAAAGGAGGAAAGATGTAAACAATCGCTTGTGTTACAATTGCCGACAAAAAGGGCATATGGCATAAGATTATCCTGTCAGTGCTGCTTCTAATCAAATAAAAGGAAAAGTTCCATATGTTGGTAACTCTACCAAATACAAATTCATTGATGAATATGGCAGAGTATTTGATGAGTTACAACCGACATTTTTCAAACGTCAATGAAGATTTTTACCTAAATTTCAAAATGACATATGTTGGTTGTTTGTCACAATCAACTATGACTGGTTCATCAAATACTTATTTATCAACACAAAAAATCTGGAAACCCAAAGTGGTTTTAAAGGGTAATCAGGACACTGGTCAACCGGAATCGATTCGCTTTGGGTTATTTATAAACTAAATTGTTTGACCAGTGTGCAGGTACTTCTAGAAGACCTATCGGTGATGAAAAGTTATACTGATGGAGGAGTATTCTGCTGATTTAATTTAAATTACAAGTGATATCAAATTTCAAAACTGAAATTTTTCTGAAAGCTAAAACTGGAAGGTATCCATGTCGAAAGGTCAATTTTCTTTCTTTTACATTTCGTATGTAGTTTAGGGGGAGAAAATTGAAAATACCAAAAATAGTGTCTTTGTGTTTTTGTTAAAATGAAAAATCCAAAAATAGAGTTTTCATTTTAAGGGGGAGAAAAACAGAATAATATAAAAAATTGAAAAATAAGAAATTGTATCCGACATAATTAGGAAATAATGGTACATTGGCTTACGTGTCTGATTCATGGATAAATTAGATGAAAAAGCCATAAGATCATTGTTTGATGTGCTTGGTAGGTTTGGCATTAAATCAGAAAGTATTCAAATGTGATATTCATTAAATACTAATGCTTAACCAAGTGGACAGCCTCTTGAAGCGTATCTCAAGATATTGAAAAGATGTGTGAAAACGAAAAATGAGGAGCCACTGTGTATACATGTGTTCATTTTGTACAGATTTAAACTTGTTTGATTTTCTTTATTTTCTCAAACGACCGGACTTTCTTTGCGTGCTCACAAGGCCGACCTGATTGTTGTTCGTTTGAGGTTCTGCTTTATTTTCTTTGGTGTTTCGTATAATTCATCAGACTTTCTTTGCGTGTCCACAAATCGTTGTTGAATTATACAATTTTAACTTTGTTTTATCTTTCTTATTTTGTTAAATCTGAGGCCTTATATGCGTATCGAAAGATCGACTTTAAAGTAGACGCTTTAACGTTCTTATTTCTTTTTGCATGGAACACAGTTGACTATATCATGAATATAATCAATATGTGTTAAATTACAAGTGAAATCATAAAGTGTGATAAGCAAATGCATATCTGAGTATGTCTGATAGTGTGGGGTACACTGGTCAAAGCAGTCTAATCAATACCTTAACATATCCAGATGTTATGAGTATGATTGTGCCTGAGTTAAAGATAGACAAATTATACCAGTAATCGACATGACTTGTGTGCTGAAACAATTGAAATTGAAGTGTAGTTCCGCATGATATGTCCAGTATGATCCCAGGTTGTGATCTTTCTCGCAAAAGACAAAAATAGTGTATGATTCCGTACTGCATTTGTAACATTTGCAAAATGCCCGATTGAGAAACCCAACCCATTATGAACTTTCACGATTTACCGATTTGCTAGTTATTGCGAACTGGAAGAATTTTCGGGTATTAATACCCTAATTAATGGATCTAAATGATTTATAATCAATTTTCGAAACCAAATACTTAATTTCAATAAATTGGAATCGACTTGGATATCTCAAATTGAGAATAAAGCAATTTCCGGTTTTTACGCGATTTCGGTACACGATCCATTGTTTACCAGGAATCTCGGATTGGTCATCATTTATCAAATTCAACATTTTTATGAGTCTAATAATCAATTATCATGTCACGAGTCATCACACACTTGATTGAGTCACGAATCGTTGGTGAATTGCCCAAAATCGATGCGTACGTCAAAACCGACAAAAAAAACGTGTTATGTTTGATTGACTATTGATCATAATTCAATATATGGCATGTTTATATTCAATTTTATTGGCTTGAATGTGGTTTATGAGATGGGAAATGAAAAATGGTGAAAAACAAAAAAAACGGGACTAAAAAACGACGGAAAACGAAGAAACTGGAGCGCAAACGGTGAAGCAGCAAAATTTTGGTCGGGAGACTTGTAGGCGTATCGCCCGGATCTCCCAGGTGCTCTAGGCCATACGCCTGAAAGTGAAAAATCAGCAGAACCCTAAAATTCGGGTATTTAAGCAACATAGGCCTCATTTCTCCTCATTTTCAGCCCCCATCACCTCTAGAACGGCCCTAAACCTCTGTTAAACACACTTTCAAACTCTAATCATCATTTTGAATATTAAAGGTTGAAGATCAAAACTTGTTTCCTCCCTCTTCATCCCTTTTCTTCATCTTTTCTGTTTACCGGTAAGTGATCTTCTTCCTCCTTTATGCTCAAGATCTGAGCTTTATTGGTTCTAGGGACTAGATCTAAACCCCAATTGTTGATATCTTCTAGATCTGATCATTTTTCATGTAAAGATTGAAACTTTATGGTTGATTTTGTTGATACATGATATGTGCGTCGTGTGAAGTATCATGTGAAGAACAAGTTCAAGCCAAATGCTAACTGGCCGAACTTGGTTCGAACCTGGAATTCGGACTGGCCAAACCTGAGGTTCGGACAGAGATCGGCCAGCTGCTATAAATACCAAGTTTGTTCTTGTATTTGACAGTTCTGAGCATGTGAGATTACTGTTAAGTATGTGTTTCTGAGAGTGTTTTCTCAGTGTTATTTCTAAGTGTTTACTGGTTGTAATTGTTCTTCGTTGATCAATAAAACAATTGGTTAATTACGTTTCAATGTCCGATTAACTAGATCGAGTAGACGATCCAATGTTCACGCATTTTCAAGTGGTACAAGAGCTTTCTGGTTCACTCTACTGATCTTTGGTTGCTATTTCTGGATTTTTGAGCGTTTTTGGTGTCAAATTTGCTCCTAAATAGTTCCTTATCAGTTTTTCTATTCAACTGCTGCGAATTTTGTCAAATTTCATCGAAAATCGAGTGTTTTGAAAAATGATGTCGAAGTTCGGACCTTACTGGTCGGGCAGGTTCGGAGTAAATGCTCCGAACTTCTTGTTCGGACTAAGCTCGATGAGAGTTCGGTGTTTATTTTGTGAAAGTTCAGAGTGTTTTGAAGTTCGGAGTAAATTCGGAGAGGGTTCGGAGGTCTTTCGGACGGAGTTCGGTGTTCTGATTTCGGTCTAAGTTCGGCCTGTTGATTTAGGTTCGGTGGAAGTTCGGAGAATGTTCGGAGCACAGAGTTAAGTTCAGTGGGAGTTCGGCCAACAGATTTCAAATCTTTCAACGATGTCAGAATTACACGCGTTTTCCCCGATGCAAAGGGCAATGCAAACTATGCTGAACTTTGATAATGAAATCGGAACAAGTCAGAAAGTTCCAAAGTTGTTGAAACTGGAAGATTATCATAATTGGAAGCAATGATTTCTGCTTACATAAGCACGAATGATATCGATCTGTGGATTCCAATCCAGAAACTTTATCAACATCCAACTGATGCGGGAGATTTTAAAGAAGTTCATACCTTTGACAATGCTGAAAGAAAATCATACAAGCTTGAACAAAAAGCTTTCGGTTATCTTACAATGGCATTACCCACTGAGTTGTTACATCAATTTAGCACATGCAAGAAATCAAAACAATTGTGGGATGTTATATCAGCAAGATGTGAAGGTAATGATGATTACAAAAAGAGTCGGAAGAAAGTGTTGAATAAAGAGTTTGATAATTTTCAATTTTATGACAATGAGAACATTACTGCTTTGGTTTCCCAGTTTTCACATCTAATTAGTGAGTTGAAGGTTGTTGGTATTGAGAAGACTGATGCTGATTTGAAGGAAAAGATTATAGAAGCTTCGCTTGAAAAGTGGGAAAACTATGTTCTGTTACTCACACATGATAAAGATTACTCTACATTGACATTCCACGAGCTTACTGGAAAACTTCATGCTCGAGAAATGGAGATGTTAAATTCAAAGAAGTCAACTGCTACTTTACAGAATCCTGAGTTGTATCATGGTGAGAATACTGCAAGCATGAATGCTAAATCTAAGCCAATTCTGAGTTATGCACCAAGTGTTGCTTTTATGGCTAGAGCTTCAGGAAATTCTGATAACAATTCATCATGCGGAATCAATGGATGATTGTGCCAAAATGATTACTGCTTTAATCTCATCATCTTTTGGTTTAGTAATAAAAAATGTTGCTGATGCCCAATTAGTAAGAGATGATCTTGATGCTCTTGATGATGATCAACTGATTGAATTGGATCTATCTTGGCAATATGCTATGCTGAGTCATCGATCAAAGAGTTTTTTCAAGAAGCATGGAAAAAGTACTTCTGATTTTAGTGAGAAATTAGGTTTTGATAAATCAAAGTTGAAATGTTACAAGTGTTCAAAGCTTGGACATTTTGCTAAAGAATGTCAACAAGCAAATATTAGCAAGTCTGGTTTTCCTCTATCAAGTAAGCCTAGTTTTACTCAACCATCTTCTAGCAACACAGACAAGGCAACAACTTTCACAGTTCAATAGGATGCTGTTTATGATTGGGGTCAACGTTTTGGGTATGATTCATTAGCTTTGATTGTTACTCATGATCAGTCAGATGATTCTTATTCAGATACTAGCTCCGATTACTAGTTCAACACCAAGTTCTTATGCATCTGCTGAAATTTTGGAAAGTCTGTTGAAAGAAAATGCTTCATTGTTGCATAAAATTCATTAGCTTTCTGAGGAATTCACTTTGGTTAATTCAGAGTTGCAGATTTCTAAAGAACATAAAAAGAAGTTGGTTATGAAGAATGAGTGCTTAACTACTGAGATCAAAATGCTGAATGAAGTTTTAGAAATTTCTAAACAAGACAAAAGGGATGTTGAATCTGCAAAAGCAAAGTTATGTGAAGAAAAGGATGAGTTGGTAAATGAAGTTACGAAATGGAAGGCTGAAGCAGAGGATACTGCTACTGATTTTCAAAACTTGTTTGAAAAGTCCAAGATTAAACTTGATTTGCTTACAAAGAATGTTGGAGAATCGGCTGCTAAAATTGAAGCATATCAAGTGGATATGGAAAAGCTGTTAGATGAGAAACGTGAGTTGATTAGTGTTAACAAGTTGATTAGTGTTAACAAGGTTCAAATTGCAAATCTGGAGATTCAAAAGAGAAATGAAGATAAACTGAAGAAAGAGTTGTTTGAAGGTTTAGATAATCTTCGCATGGAAAAGTTTGAAACCCACAAAGTTACGAAGCGATTGATAGCTAAAGAGAAGGAATTCGTTGAAGCTCAACAGCAAATTTCTGATCTCAAAATTCAAATTCTTGATGCTAACGGATTGCTCAACAATGTTTCAAATTCTCAAGTTTTCATAAGCTTCTTAGCTAATAATGCAAATTTTGAGAAAATGTTTGATAAAACTGCATCACCCCCTGCTCAAATCAAAGAAGCCTTCAAAGAAGTGCAAGGGAAAGTTCCTGAATTTGATTATTCAAAGGTCTCATCATCTAATGTTGAGGAAGACAAGGTTGTGAAGAGAACGAAGAACAAGAAGAATAAGAAGCAGAAGGAAAAGAAATTTGAGGTTCTTTCAGCTCCAAAATTTATAGCTGGTTCATCTTCTGTTGATAATGAGAAGTCGGCTACTTCAAGTGACAAGATTAAGTCACAACCTGAATTTAGTGAGAAGATCTTCTATGATCAGAAGAATGTGACTGAAGTGAAAGCTGAATTTTCTCGGTTAGCAAAGAATGAGCATTCTACATCTGAGGTGAAGGTTGCTGGAAAGAAAGTTGGCTTAGGTTTTCAAGAAATGAAAGGTAAAGCTGAGGAGGTTCCAGCATCCACATCACAGGGTCTAAAGAATATTAAAATGAAGCAAGTGAAGAAGGAGATTTTCAAAGCTGCAAAAGTTCAACCTGAGCGATTCTACAAGCTCAAAGGTTCAGATCAACTTTTCTCTGATAAAGAATTTCCTCTTCTTTGTGTCGATGCTCGGAAGATTTCTGACGTGTTTGTGAAAGATAAAATTTATTCTGAAAGTTCTCAATCTCGAAGCCCAACATCCAAATGGGTACATGATCACAGACATCAGGTATATGATTCTAATTCTAATCATGCTAGAGATATTCATGTTTATTCTTCGCAGGTACATCAAAAGTGGGACAAAACACAGAGAATCTGTTATATTTGCCGCCGAACAGGGCATATGGCAAAAGATTATCCACTGCCTGCTGATTTTCCTCAAAGGCTTCACAAGAAACCAGTTTTTCATAAATCTGCCAAACTGATGTTCTTTAATGAACAAGGCAGAGTTTTTGATGACGTTGAGCCTACATTTTTCTTAAAACAAAAACGGTTTGTTCCAATTTTCAAAAGACTCGAAATGTAGGTTCCTCATCACAGTCACCTGTGACGGTTTCATCAACAACTGAATTACCAAAATCACAACAATGGAAACCTAAAGTGGTTTCTAAGCAAAACAAGGACACTGGTCGACCAGAAACGATTCGCTTTGGGTCATTTATGAACTAATCAGTTTGACCAGTGTGCAGGTACTTCTAGAAGACCTATCGACGATTTCAAAGTTGTTGATGGAGGAGTATTCTGCGTAACTTAAATTTCATGATCACATTTTCTAAATCTGCATATTTTCTTAATGTTAAAACTGCAAAATATCCGTGTTGATTGATCATTTTTCTTTGCTTACAAGTTTTTTCTCAAAAATCCAAAAATAGAGTCTTGTTTTGTGTAAAATGAAAATCCAAAAATAAAGTTTTCATTTTAAGGGGGAGAATTGTAAGTAAGGGGGAGTAATTGAGAAAAAGCATGTTATGGGGAGAAGGTGAATACATGCCAAATATATAAAGAAGGAAGGTGAATACATGCAAAATATAAAATTGTGAGAAATTGATCATTGGGAAATGATGGTACATTGGCTTACGTATCTGACTCATGGATAGAGTAGATGAAAGGGCCATAAGATCATTGTTTGATATGTTTGGTAGGCTCGACAAATCAGAAAGTATTCAGATGTGATATACACTAAATACTAATGCTTGACCATATGGATAACATCTTGATGCATATTTCATGACACAAAAAGAAAAATAAGTGTGAAATAGTAATGAGAAGTCACTGTGTATACATGTGTTCATTTTGCAAAGATTTAAACTTGTTTGATTTTCTTTATTTTGTTAAACGACCAGACTTTCTTTGCGTGTCCACAAGACCGACCTGATCGTTGTTCGTTTGACATTATGCTTTATTTTCTTTGGTGTTTCGTATAACTCATCGGACTTTCTCTGCGTGTACGGGAGTACCGACCTGATTGTTGTTGAGTTATACAACTTCAACTTGTTTTATTTTCTTTATTTTGTTAAATACGAGGCCTTATCTGCGTATCGAAAGATCGACCTTAAGGTAGACGATTTAACGTTCTTATTTCTGTTTGCATGGAACACAGTTGACAATATCATGAAAAATATTATGCGTTGTGAAAAATCACAAGTGCTATCACACAAAAGGAAAAAGAAAGAAAAACAAAAATGGTCTGAATATGTCTGATAGTATGGGGTCCACTGGTCAAAGCAAATCTAATCAATACCTTAACATATCCAGATGTTATGAGTATGATTCTGCCTGAGTTTAAATATGGACAAATTATACCAGCAATCAACATGACTTATATGTTTAGTTGAAATTGAAGTGTAGTTCAGTGCGTTATGTTCAATATGATCCCATATAGTGATATTTCTCATACCAAAAATAGTGTTTGACTCTGTATTATGATTTTATATCATTCCAGAAAAGCACAAAAAGATTTTTGGTGTGTTTTAGCATAAACTTTGAAAAACCAAAAAGATTTTAGGTTTGTTTTGATATAATTTTTTCTAAAAGCCAAAAAGATTTTGTTTCTGATTTATTTTCGATATGATCAACACGTGATACAAAATTCAATTTTCAAAATCATATCTTGGGATCTCGAAGAGACTTTTGCACCAAGATTATTTAAATGTTGATGCAGGATTGCTAAAGTGCAAGATATCATCACTTCAAGTCTTCTGAAGCTGTTGATAAAGACCAGAGATACACTAAACATTGTCAAGTATTCTAGATCAAGCTACGATTGAGTTGAGGAGGAGTTTGTTCGAAGATTAATTTCATTGGACGAATGGATTCTACACTTGAGGGGGAGCTTGATTGACGATACAGATTTGATGATGTTGAAGAGATACTGCACACGACGAGGGGGCGTTTGTTGATACCTGATATGTGCGTCGTGTGAATTATCAAGTGAAGAACAAGTTCAAGCCAAATGCTAACTGGCCGAACTTGGTCCGAACCTGGAGTTCGGACTGGCCGAACCTGAGGTTCGGACAGAGATTGTAACATCCCGATTTTTACATATGCCACACACGTATATATCATAGAAGATATCCAAAGAGAACAACAACGAGCTGTTGCATATATGAGCCTTGTTATAAGATATAACAAGATGTGCAACGCCAAAATAGAGAAACGTCACGTAACGAACCAAGCTTTGATTCGCGTACGAATATTTGACACGACATTCGAGGAAACATATTAAGGTGAATCATTAGGAATATGATAGAGGACTAAAAATGAGTACCGTGGGCGAACACGGATCTCAGATCAGAGTTATAACGAAGCGAGAAAACGTAAAATAATGATTTAAGCCCGGTTTGTAATAAACCATATTTAGCCACGAACTTTACTAAAATAACATCGAGGTGAAAGTAGAATATCAGGTATTGCTAAATACTTGATTTATAATCGTTATAAAATATATTTGCGCTATTCGGCATGAAAAACGGTGAAGTCGGTAACCATTGCTGTTACGCGATATTAGCCGAAATCAATTCATTTAGCCGTTCAAGATAATTGTAACGACTCGAGAAATATAAATAATTATTATAATATCTATTAAGTATTTTAGTCGAGAAAGTGTGTTCAGTTCATGAAATGGTCGTGATCGCTATGCCGATTAAGATACGCGCTCTATACTGCGTAATTAATGAACATTCATTGGTTTACGTTATAACCAAAGAATAAATATTACGATTATATATATGACTCCCGTACTATTATAGATGTTCGGGAATTTTTATAAGAAGCTTACCAAATATTAAATTATTTAATGGACTCATAATATGAGGTATAATACCTACCTATTAAATAATTGTTGATACATGGTTCCTGATCGTCATGTGAAGTATCGAGAACAAGATGGAACGTGCAAGTTTAGGTCTGACCGAACCATGGCCGAACTCCAGGTTCGGAGCCGCCGAAGCTTGGCCGAACATGAGGTTCGGCCAGTCGTGTTTTCAGCCTATAAATATGTTCGTCTTGTATAGAATTGGAGAGCTTCCGTGTCATATACTTTCTAAGTGTACTCTGTGGTTCTCAGTGGTCAATACAAAGTCTGTTTGTATTTACTCTTTGTGTCTCTACTCATATTACATTGATTTCTATACGACTAAGTAGAAGATCCTCACGCTCAGGCAATTTCAAGTGGTATCAGAGCATTTGGTTTATTCTACTAGTCGGAGATCAGTGTTTGTTCGTGTTTTCGAGTTCAAATTCACGTTTTTGAGTTTCAAAATTCGTTTATCATCTTCATTTCTCAAAATTATCGTTCAAAACATCATGATTCACGTCAAATATGTATGTGGTTGCTCATTTTCAGTTGATTGAGTGTTTACTGCTCGAGAGGTGTCGATTTCAGTGTGTTTCTCCAAATTTTTCCGAAAATTCGCGTTCGGCCGAACTCTAGGTTCGGCGTAACTGCTACGCATTTCAAGCTTGGAGTAAGCTCGGTCTAACTGCTCCGAACGCCAGGTTCGGAATTCGTTCGGAGAGTCTTATGTAGTTCGGAGTTCGTTCGGAGTTTGTTCGGTGAGCGTTCGGACCATATTGTTCGTTCGGTGTGTGTTCGGACTAGGTTCGGAGGATTTCGGAGTTAACAAGGTTCGGTGAGAGTTCGGAGATAGTTCGGACTGTATTTCTGAGTTCGGATCAAGTTCGGTGGAAGTTCGGAGGGTATATTAAGTTCGGACGAGGTTCGGAGTGAACAGTAACCAGTTTTTCAAAAATGAGTGCATCACAAGCTAGTTCTATGATACCTGTTTTGGTAAAATGGGAAGATTATAATAAATGGAAGGTTGAGTTTGAGATTTACATCAACGAATATTTTGAAGAATTCTGGAAAGTAGTTGCTAAGCAATTTGCATGGCCAACTTTTGTCGATGGCTATGTCAAACTTCATCAACGTCTTTCTTTATCTGAACGAGAGTACATAAATACAGAACACCAAGCCAGAGATATTATTAAGTCTGGTCTTTCAGAAGAGTTGTTTCTTGAACTCACAGTGGGTTGTACTGCTAAGGATAAATGGAATGATTTGCAAGAAAAAGGTAAGATATATGCAATCATTCAGACTATGAAGGATAATTCAGATTCTACTGATTCTAAATCTTATGATTCTGCATCGAGTGGTTTGGAATCAGGAAGTGATAAATTGTCAGACAAAAAGGATTGTGATGGTGTTTTCAAGACTGAACAATGTGATGGTAATATCACTGATTCTGATTCTGATTCTGAAACAAGCCCTGGTGTTATATATGACAAAGGGGATGAAAGTGACATAGAAGAAGTTCAGAATGGAAGTTTGTTAGTATGTTCAATGTGTGCAAATCTTACTAAGATTAACAAGAATTTGATTAAAGAAAAGGATAAATTGTTGGTTGAATGTGAAAACGCAAAAGCTGAAGCTAAAGATGTTGCTGCAGATTTTGAGGCATTGTTCAACAAGGCTTATCCTGTTCAACAGAAATATGAAAAGGCAAATTCTCTTGTGATTGAATCGGCAAAGACTATTGAAAAACTTCAAAATAAGATCTCTGTGCTTCAAGATGAAAATGTTCTTTATCGTGATAAGAATGAAGTTCTGACAAAAGATATTGAGATTTACAAAAAGAAAAGAGAAAGTGTGCTTGAAGAATTATTTGCTGAATGTGACATTCGTAAAGTGCAGATTTATGAATATGATGAGCTTAACACAAAGTTTATTAAATCACAACAGGAAGTGTTTGATGCTCAACAGAAAATCAATGATTTGAAGTTAGAAATTTTGGAGTTAAAACGGCAAGTGAAGAATTGCAATTTGTCACCAACATTGTTAAATTTCTTATATAAACAGGATCAGGGTGAAGATAGTTCTAAGAAAAATGATATTCACATGGTTCCTCAACCGGTGGATTTATCTGCAGTTACATCTGCTTCACTTGATCCTAAGGATGATTTGCATGATTATTCTAAGTTTGCCACTCCACCTAAGAAGCACAAGTCTAAGTCTAAGAAGAAAGCAAAACCATTGGGTGAAGCTCCGAAGTTTACTTCAAAGTTTGTTCTTCTGGAAAATGAATTTTTTTTTAATAAAATTGTTTCAAGTACTTCTATTGCACCTGATGAAGGAAAAGTTTGGATTGAAAAAAACAAACTAAAGGACATCAAAGATAAATTCACTAAAGAAGCTAAAGAGAGACATGCTTCTGGTTCTTCATCTGGATATACAAAGGATTCTGGATTCAAGCATAAAGGTTTGGGTTATGAAGTTAAGGATGTTTTAGTGCAACAGACAACAAAGAAACCGAAGAAGGTTGTTGTTCAGCATGTTTCTCATCTTCAGCAACACCCTAAAGACCAATTTGTTAAACCTGTTCATATTCAGGAAAAGCAATTTCATCAGAAGAGTCAAAGGTTTCTACTTCAAGAAATGGTCATTATCATTCTGGCGATTCTTCAAGTGGTTCTTACTACTTACCCCAACGATCATTTCCCAGGTATGATTCTTCTGCCGATTTCTTTGATTCATTTGCTTCTGATTATTCTTTGGTTACTATGATTCTCCTGCTGCGAATCATAGTTGGAAACCAAGGAAGTTTGTCAAATTCTCACCAATGTTTCGTGAGAGAATTTGTTATGCATGTCGTCGACCTGGACATCTGGCTGCAGATTGTCCGACGACTGCATATGTTCATACAAATGCAAAATATGTGGATAATAATGGTATAATTTTTGATGAACCATGGTCTCCAAAGGGTAGATCAACTAGTAAGTCGTCTGGGTCTACACCTCAGACGCCAGTTGCAAACTTTTCTGGTTTCGATTCAAAAATTTCATCTACAATGTTATGGAAACCAAAATCTGTTTCCAAAGCCAACAGTGACTATGTGGAAGACACCGGGCGACCCGACGCTATTGAATCGGGTCGATCCCAAAGCGTCTAATGATTTATTTGGTGTCAAGCAGGTGTTTCAGGAAGACCTTCGGTGATTGGAAAATTGCTGATTGTGAAATGTCTGTTTTAATTTAAATTGATTTTCAAAATCACATTTTGTTTTCAAACTACTAAACTGGACGTATTCGTGTTGGTTGTTCATTTTTTCTTGTTTTTCACTCTATCTCATTCTGAGGGGGAGTTTGTGTTTGCAAAAATACAAAAATAGTGTGTTGTTTTTCAAATCGTAAAAATGAAAATCTATAAATAGAGTTGTCATTTTTAGGGGGAGAAATTTAAAAAAGCCAAAAACATTGAAAAATGAGAAATTGTATCTGACATGAATGGGAAATGATGGTACATTGGCTGACATCGTCTGACTCATGGATAAAATATACGTATGTGATATACACTAAATCTGATGCTTGACCTAGTGGACAACATCTTGATGCGTATCTCAAGATATATCACGAAAAAGATATGTGAAAATAAAATGAGAAGTCACTGTGTATACATGTGTTCATTTTGCAAAGATTTAAACTTGTTTGATTTTCTTTATTTTGTCAAACGATCGGACTTTCTCTGCGTGTCGAAAGACCGACCTGATCGTTGTTCGTTTGACGTTCTGCTTTATTTTCTTTGGTGTTTCGTATAACTCATCTGACTTTCTCTGCGTGTATGGGAGTACCGACCTGATTGTTGTTGAGTTATACAACTTCAACTTGTTTTATTTTCTTATTTTGTTAAATCTGAGGCCTTATCTGCGTATCGAAAGATCGACCTTAAGGTAGACGATTTAACGTTCTTATTTCTTTTTGCATGAAACACAGTTGACTATATCATGGTTACAATCATTATGTGATTAATATCACAAATGAAGTCACAAAATGTGATAAGCAAAGCATATCTGAGTATGTCTGATAGTGTGGGGTACACTGGTCATTGCAAATTTAATCAATACTTTAACATATCCAGATGTTATGAGTATGATTGTGCCAGAGTTTAAAATTGGACAAATTATATCTGCAATCGGCATGGCTTATGTGCTACTATATTCAAAATTGAAGTGTAGTTCAGCGTGTTATAACCAATATGATCCCAAGTCGTGATCTTTCTCACAAAAGACAAAAAAAAATAGTGTCTGATTTTGTAATGCATTTATTTTTCATTATCAGAAAATACCAAAAAGATTTTAGGTGTGTTTTGATATAAAATTTCTAAAAGCCAAAAAGATTTTGTTTCTGTTTTATTTTAGATTGATCAACACGAAATATGAAATCATTTTCAAAATCAAAATATCTTGGAGTCTCGAAGAGACGTTTTGCGCCAAGATTATTTTATGTTGGCAGGTTTCTAAGTGGAATGAGAACATCACAACTTCAAGTCTTCTGAAGATTGTTGATAAAGAGACTACACACGTTGCAATATCAAGTATTCAAGATTGAACTCATCGTCTAGATCGAGGAGGAGTTTGATTGAAGATACAAGATACAAGTTTTGTTAATAGAAGATGATACTGCACATGCCGAGGGGGAGTTTGTTGATACATGGTTCCTGATCGTCATGTGAAATATCGAGAACAAGATGGAACGTGCAAGTTTAGGTCTGGCCGAACCATGGCCGAACTCCAGGTTCGGAGCCGCCGAAGCTTGGCCGAACCTGAGGTTCGGCCAGTCGTGTTTTCAGCCTATAAATATGTTCGTCTTGTATAGAATTGGAGAGCTTCCGTGTCATATACTTTCTAAGTGTACTCTGTGGTTCTCAGTGGTCAATACAAAGTCTGTTTGTATTTACTCTTTGTGTCTCTACTCATATTACATTGATTTCTATACGACTAAGTAGAAGATCCTCACGCTCAGGCAATTTCAAGTGGTATCAGAGCATTTGGTTTGTTCTACTAGTCGGAGATCAGTGTTTGTTCGTGTTTTCGAGTTCAAATTCACGTTTTTGAGTTTCAAAATTCGTTTATCATCTTCATTTCTCAAAATTATCGTTCAAAACATCATGATTCACGTCAAATATGTATGTGGTTGCTCATTTTCAGTTGATTGAGTGCTTACTGCTCGAGAGGTGTCGATTTCAGTGTGTTTCTCCAAATTTTTCCGAAAATTCGCGTTCGGCCGAACTCTAGGTTCGGCGTAACCGCTCCGCATTTCAAGCTCGGAGTAAGCTCGGTCTAACTGCTCCGAACGCCAGGTTCGGAATTCGTTCGGAGAGTCTTATGTAGTTCGGAGTTCGTTCGGAGTTTGTTCGGTGAGCGTTCGGACCATATTGTTCGTTCGGTGTGTGTTCGGACTAGGTTCGGAGGATTTCGGAGTTAACAAGGTTCGGTGAGAGTTCGGAGATAGTTCGGACTGTATTTCTGAGTTCGGATCAAGTTCGGTGGAAATTCGGAGGGTATATTAAGTTCGGACGAGGTTCGGAGTGAACAGTAACCAGTTTTTCAAAAATGAGTGCATCACAAGCTAGTTCTATGATACCTGTTTTGGTAAAATGGGAAGATTATAATAAATGGAAGGTTGAGTTTGAGATTTACATCAACGAATATTTTGAAGAATTCTAGAAAGTAGTTGCTAAGCAATTTGCATGGCCAACCTTTGTCGATGGCTATGTCAAACTTCATCAACATCTTTCTTTATCTGAACGAGAGTACATAAATACTGAACACCAAGCCAGAGATATTATTAAGTCTGGTCTTTCAGAAGAGTTGTTTCTTGAACTCACAGTGGGTTGTACTGCTAAGGATAAATGGAATGATTTGCAAGAAAAAGGTAAGATATATGCAATCATTCAGACTATGAAGGATAATTCAGATTCTATTGATTCTAAATCTTATGATTCTGCATCGAGTGGTTTGGAATCAGGAAGTGATAAATTGTCAGACAAAAAGGATTGTGATGGTGTTTTCAAGACTGAACAATGTGATGGTAATATCACTGATTCTGATTCTGATTCTGAAACAAGCCCTGGTGTTATATATGACAAAGGGGATGAAAGTGACATAGAAGAAGTTCAGAATGGAAGTTTGTTAGTATGTTCAATGTGTGCAAATCTTACTAAGATTAACAAGAATTTGATTAAAGAAAAGGATAAATTGTTGGTTGAATGTGAAAACGCAAAAGCTGAAGCTAAAGATGTTGCTGCAGATTTTGAGGCATTGTTCAACAAGGCTTATCCTGTTCAACAGAAATATGAAAAGGCAAATTCTCTTGTGATTGAATCGGCAAAGACTATTGAAAAACTTCAAAATAAGATCTCTGTGCTTCAAGATGAAAATGTTCTTTATCGTGATAAGAATGAAGTTCTGACAAAAGATATTGAGATTTACAAAAAGAAAAGAGAAAGTGTGCTTGAAGAATTATTTGCTGAATGTGACATTCGTAAAGTGCAGATTTATGAATATGATGAGCTTAACACAAAGTTTATTAAATCACAACAGGAAGTGTTTGATGCTCAACAGAAAATCAATGATTTGAAGTTAGAAATTTTGGAGTTAAAACGGCAAGTGAAGAATTGCAATTTGTCACCAACATTGTTAAATTTCTTATATAAACAGGATCAGGGTGAAGATAGTTCTAAGAAAAATGATATTCACATGGTTCCTCAACCGGTGGATTTATCTGCAGTTACATCTGCTTCACTTGATCCTAAGGATGATTTGCATGATTATTCTAAGTTTGCCACTCCACCTAAGAAGCACAAGTCTAAGTCTAAGAAGAAAGCAAAACCATTGGGTGAAGCTCCGAAGTTTACTTCAAAGTTTGTTCTTCTGGAAAATGAAATTTTTTTTAATAAAATTGTTTCAAGTACTTCTATTGCACCTGATGAAGGAAAAGTTTGGATTGAAAAAAACAAACTAAAGGACATCAAAGATAAATTCACTAAAGAAGCTAAAGAGAGACATGCTTCTGGTTCTTCATCTGGATATACAAAGGATTCTGGATTCAAGCATAAAGGTTTGGGTTATGAAGTTAAGGATGTTTTAGTGCAACAGACAACAAAGAAACCGAAGAAGGTTGTTGTTCAGCATGTTTCTCATCTTCAGCAACACCCTAAAGACCAATTTGTTAAACCTGTTCATATTCAGGAAAAGCAATTTCATCAGAAGAGTCAAAGGTTTCTACTTCAAGAAATGGTCATTATCATTCTGGCGATTCTTCAAGTGGTTCTTACTACTTACCCCAACGATCATTTCCCAGGTATGATTCTTCTGCCGATTTCTTTGATTCATTTGCTTCTGATTATTCTTTGGTTACTATGATTCTCCTGCTGCGAATCATAGTTGGAAACCAAGGAAGTTTGTCAAATTCTCACCAATGTTTCGTGAGAGAATTTGTTATGCATGTCGTCGACCTGGACATCTGGCTGCAGATTGTCCGACGACTGCATATGTTCATACAAATGCAAAATATGTGGATAATAATGGTATAATTTTTGATGAACCATGGTCTCCAAAGGGTAGATCAACTAGTAAGTCGTCTGGGTCTACACCTCAGACGCCAGTTGCAAACTTTTCTGGTTTCGATTCAAAAATTTCATCTACAATGTTATGGAAACCAAAATCTGTTTCCAAAGCCAACAGTGACTATGTGGAAGACACCGGGCGACCCGACGCTATTGAATCGGGTCGATCCCAAAGCGTCTAATGATTTATTTGGTGTCAAGCAGGTGTTTCAGGAAGACCTTCGGTGATTGGAAAATTGCTGATTGTGAAATGTCTGTTTTAATTTAAATTGATTTTCAAAATCACATTTTGTTTTCAAACTACTAAACTGGACGTATTCGTGTTGGTTGTTCATTTTTTCTTGTTTTTCACTCTATCTCATTCTGAGGGGGAATTTGTTTTTGCAAAAATACAAAAATAGTGTGTTGTTTTTCAAATCGTAAAAATGAAAATCTATAAATAGAGTTGTCATTTTTAGGGGGAGAAATTTAAAAAAGCCAAAAACATTGAAAAATGAGAAATTGTATCTGACATGAATGGGAAATGATGGTACATTGGCTGACATCGTCTGACTCATGGATAAAATATACGTATGTGATATACACTAAATCTGATGCTTGACCTAGTGGACAACATCTTGATGCGTATCTCAAGATATATCACGAAAAAGATATGTGAAAATAAAATGAGAAGTCACTGTGTATACATGTGTTCATTTTGCAAAGATTTAAACTTGTTTGATTTTCTTTATTTTGTCAAACGATCGGACTTTCTCTGCGTGTCGAAAGACCGACCTGATCGTTGTTCGTTTGACGTTCTGCTTTATTTTCTTTGGTGTTTCGTATAACTCATCTGACTTTCTCTGCGTGTATGGGAGTACCGACCTGATTGTTGTTGAGTTATACAACTTCAACTTGTTTTATTTTCTTATTTTGTTAAATCTGAGGCCTTATCTGCGTATCGAAAGATCGACCTTAAGGTAGACGATTTAACGTTCTTATTTCTTTTTGCATGAAACACAGTTGACTATATCATGGTTACAATCATTATGTGATTAATATCACAAATGAAGTCACAAAATGTGATAAGCAAAGCATATCTGAGTATGTCTGATAGTGTGGGGTACACTGGTCATTGCAAATTTAATCAATACTTTAACATATCCAGATGTTATGAGTATGATTGTGCCAGAGTTTAAAATTGGACAAATTATATCTGCAATCGGCATGGCTTATGTGCTACTATATTCAAAATTGAAGTGTAGTTCAGCGTGTTATAACCAATATGATCCCAAGTCGTGATCTTTCTCACAAAAGACAAAAAAAAAATAGTGTCTGATTCTGTAATGCATTTATTTTTCATTATCAGAAAATACCAAAAAGATTTTAGGTGTGTTTTGATATAAAATTTCTAAAAGCCAAAAAGATTTTGTTTCTGTTTTATTTTAGATTGATCAACACGAAATATGAAATCATTTTCAAAATCAAAATATCTTGGAGTCTCGAAGAGACGTTTTGCGCCAAGATTATTTATGTTGGCAGGTTTCTAAGTGGAATGAGAACATCACAACTTCAAGTCTTCTGAAGATTGTTGATAAAGAGACTACACACGTTGCAATATCAAGTATTCAAGATTGAACTCATCGTCTAGATCGAGGAGGAGTTTGATTGAAGATACAAGATACAAGTTTTGTTAATAGAAGATGATACTGCACATGCCGAGGGGGAGTTTGTTGATACATGGTTCCTGATCGTCATGTGAAGTATCGAGAACAAGATGGAACGTGCAAGTTTAGGTCTGGCCGAACCATGGCCGAACTCCAGGTTCGGAGCCGCCGAAGCTTGGCCGAACCTGAGGTTCGGCCAGTCGTGTTTTCAGCCTATAAATATGTTCGTCTTGTATAGAATTGGAGAGCTTCCGTGTCATATACTTTCTAAGTGTACTCTGTGGTTCTCAGTGGTCAATACAAAGTCTGTTTGTATTTACTCTTTGTGTCTCTACTCATATTACATTGATTTCTATACGACTAAGTAGAAGATCCTCACGCTCAGGCAATTTCAATAATACACCACAATATCCTAAATTATCTAAATATCTATTTGTCTCAATATCATTCATTTGAATGATTACTTCTTATGAATCATCAAATTCTATCTTAGTCACATACTTATGTTTCTCAATATCATTCATTTGAATGATTACTTCTTATGACTCATCAAATTATATCCTAGTCATATACTTATGTGTCTCAATATCATTCATTGGAATGATTATTTCTTATGGCTCATCAAATTTTATCCTAGTCACCATGGGATGTGTCTAGACCTTATTTCACACCTTATACTATAAATAGGAGCCTTAGTTCATCATATTCACTTGTTAATTCACAAATCAAAGCCTAGAAAAACCCTAAAACTCTCAAGAACGTTCATAGCTCGAAATCGGTTGATCCAGGAGGTCTTAGAAGCTAATTTTCTGCAGTAAAGCTTTATTAGGTATGTATTACAAAAGCTCTCAATAAATTTTATGATTCATAACACATAGATATGCTTTTTAGGAAAGATCCGAAATTAGGGTTCTTAAGCATGATTCTTTAAAATTAAGTAATCTATTTGGAATTAAGGTCTGATCTTTGGTATGTAAGCTTAAAATAACATGTTTTAAGAAAGCCCTAAGTTAATTTTATGATTTGATAAGGTTTGCACAGACCATATGAGCCCTATTACCCTAAGAGGGTTCATCAGAGCCCTGTCCCACAGACTCAAACACATGTTGGTTCAAAACAAAAGCATGTGCCTTCGAACCCTAAGGTGCAGAAGTCTGTATCTCAACAGCCAAAGGTACAGAAGGTGAATCGAAAGCCTAAGTCACCACAAAAACCAACAAAACATGGTTTTAAAAATGATAATGCTTTTCATTCTAAATCAAAACCAGTCAGTTTCCAAAACCGGTCAATTTTCCAAAATCAGCTGGTTATTCAAAACCAAATGTGAGGTGTGAGGAAAGGTGGAATGTTTCAAAGGTGGTAAATCAAAATTACCTGCCTAAAGGAGTGTATAAAAAGCAATGTTTTAAAAACCGGTTTTTTAGTTGAACCAGAAAACCTTCCGGGACTGGTTCGACCGGTCGGACCGGTTAGACCAGCTGGTTGAACCGGTTAGGGAATTTATATATATTTTTTTATAAAAATGCTAATAAACTTGTACACCCCAACAAAAGTAGTTAAAATACAATTATAATCCACTCAAAAATAATATCAAATATGTATTTCATAAGAAAATATAAGTTTTAAACTTAAAAAAAAATAAAAAATAAAAAAAAAAGTTAAAAAAAAATAAAATAAAAAAATCAGAAAACCGGTTGAACTGGAAAAAACCGGTTGAACCGGACCGGTTGAACCGGAAAAAACCGGTTGAACCGGAAAAAACCGGAAAACCGGCCGGTTCGAAGCGGGTCGGTTCAACCCAAAAAACCGGGCATTAAAGAACCGGAAAGGTGGCCGGTCCCCGGTCGAACCGGCCGGTTCGACCCGGGTTTTAAAACATTGATAAAAAGCACTCTAAACAATTTCAAAATGCTAAAATTGAAAACATCAATGTTAAGAAAAGTCCACCTAAAAGTCCTCAGGTAAAAGAAATATCAAACCACCAAATCTGGAAGATCAAGAGTAAAGATGTTCCCAAAGATGACTAGATAAAACCCAACACCAAGGCAGCCACACCCCCAATCCCTGATGTTACCAAGGGAATGTTTTTAAAAGAAATTTCTTTCACCGACTCTTCAGGCATACCCAGAACCACAATGGCCTGGGTACTTATGGCTAACTAATCTTTCACCATGTGCAGGAACAGTCAAGGAGGACTTTCATTAACCTTGTTTGTTTGTGATAGTGATTGTTCCAGGCACATGATATGAGGCATCTCTCTACTACATGACATGAATATTTCAATGGAGGGTATGTTTCCTTGTGAGAGGTAAAAGAGAATCAGCGGAAAAAGGTAACACTGTCTGAATTGTTTGTTTCTTGACTAATTTGATTTGAAGTATGGTTGCGCATGAAAGAAAACCCAGTTCTGGAATATTTTCAAAAAAAAAAAAACTTTGAAGGTTAGCTTGGCCAGTTTTTGTAGACATTTAGTGATGTGTCAGTGTGTGTTTAAAAAAAATGTGTGTGGATATTAAAAATCAAAAAGCAAGGGGAAGAATAGAAAAGATGAAATAGTTGACCCCTCAAAAATTATGCTTTTTAATTTTTAATCTTTTGTTTGTGTGTATGAGAATGTGTTTGCTGACTGACACGTGTAAGGTGGATGTGAAAAGCAGTGATTCACGGTTGATGTGCTTGGTAGGCTCTGCTGTCAATCAATCAAAAGGTATGGTTTGTCACAACACTTAAAGATAACGTATGATGCTAGATAGGAAACACACACTTAGGTTAGTACAATCTCTATTTGATTGTGTACCAGGAATCCCGAGATGCACGCCCGATTCTGAGTTCTTTGACATCGTGCTTAAAAATCCCATCCCCTCTGCTTTGCGTGAGCAATGACCTGGGGATGTAGTACGCGAGTCAGGCCTCCTCTGTTCTGTGATGGCAGAGACCTGGAGCCTCCCTGATCCACGTACCTCTTAGATCACATTGTATATAATGATATAAAACTCAAAAGATGCCAATGAGCACAACCAAAAGAGACCCTCAAGAGTCCAAAACCCTTAGCCTGTGTCACTGATGAGAGCATTATTAAAAATGTTTCAAAAATTCAGTTGACGTTGTATATTATCCCAAAAATCTCCGTGATCTATTCTTTCTTCTCTCTACCAAGTCTGGAGCATGATGTTAGGCTTAAGGAAAGGTGTCGTGAAACTGTTGCACGGAAACCAGGTATACTTGATAGAATGTACAAATTAATATACCTAGGACTTATGTGTGTGACATGGATAGATGTTCATAAATAATAAACCTTAAAAGATAAAATTATGTGACAATTTGCCTGAGTAAGCGAAAGTAGCATGAGTTTAAGTTGGACCAAAATACCGGCAATCACCTAAATACGCGAAGTAACTGAAGCTGAAAAGGGTTCCTCAGCCACAGAATGTCTGGTATGATCTTTAATTTACCTTCTCATGTGTGAATTGTTTTTAAATTTGTTTGATCTTAATTTTTCTGGTGTAGTGTGAGTGTTTAAATTTTCTTTCTTAAGTTTATGAATTGGCCAGGTTGATTTGAGAAGTTTAAATAAGTTTTTTTTTTGGGTTTTGTGCAAGAAGGTGTGACCTCCCCCTCGGGTTCAGGGGAAGTTGTTTGGTTAAATAATGCTAACTCGATAACCAGTCATCATTGTCTGGTTAGTGTTTGTTCCATGTTGTGCATGTCAGGTTAAATGAGATGTCATGTCAATGAGTGTTGCTACTGTTCGTGTTGAAGAACCAGTCGGAAAAGGACTTACCCTATGCTCAGGGGAAGTTTGTTGGTTGTTCAAGTAAAGCTTCCAAAGACACCGTTCTCAAGTTTAGGGGAAGCTTATTGAAGAAAAGATGCAGAGTAGTCACAACAAGAAATTCAAGAATACCAAGATAGAGGTTTTCAAAATTTATCCTCTGAAGTCACAAGCAAGTCAAGACAGTTACTACTGATTCAGCAATGACTCAATAGTTTTCAAGAAGAAGCAAGTATTTGAGAATCCTCCTCTCATTACTTGTTCATCATTTGCAGTTCAAGCTGATGCTGATAAAGAGAAAGAGCCATCAAACGTCTCACATGCTGCCCAATGAGGATTGCTAAAGAAAAGAATCTTCATCAACCCATGCTCAAGCCAAGGAGAAGACTGCAAGTCTGAAGATTGAAAGTAGAAGACATTTAATATCACAAGCCAAGGGGAAGATTGTAAGGGACTAAATTGTGGCTTGTGTATTAAATCATCACCTGGCGGACTATTTTGAAGGCCTATGTGTTAGAATAGGTAAAAATTAGCTGGGTTACTGTTATATTGGGTCATTGGGCTCTTTTAGACATGTTTGGGCCCAATTAGAAAGAGTTTAAGGGGAGTTTAGTGGGCTTATGGGGCCCAATACGGGAATTTGATGTATTTTAGGGTTTTTGGAGTGTCTTGTTGACCAAGCATGTCCATTCCTATAAATAGGACCCCTAGTGCATCTTGTAGGGGGCTGGCCATTCTAGAGAGAGACCAGAGAGATAGAGAATTCGAAATTCTCTGAGGTGTACTAGACGATTCTCATCAATTGTAATAGTGTGCATTAACAAGGTTTTATTGTTCTATTAATTGTGTTTATTATTTTTTATTTCTCTCATCTTGAATCACTCGATTGACTGGATTCCGCACACTCAATCGAGTAGTGATATCGTGTTAAGAACCATTTTCGGGACTTACAGAAAAGTATTTGGGGTATCAACTGTTGTGTGGACATTAGTGAAAAACTTAATGGGAATGATTTAGGACGTTAAAGTATAGTTTCAGATCTGTTATACTGTAACGCTTCAAATTGTGATCCATCACGTGAACACTAATAAATCCAATCAAGGAAGCAACTGCAATAAAAGACTGCAGTATGGATCGTAGAACACGCCGAATTGAAACTACGGATTCTGGTGAAGTACCCTTTCCCGAGATTTACATCCGTACGGTACGAGCTTAGAAAGCAGATGCTATAAGACAATAGGATGTCATCAGAGAATAGTGATCGCTGCGAGATCACTTGAGCCCTGTAGGAAATTTTCCTATCAACATACTGAAGTCCGGAAAGCAAACAGAGACATCATTAGCAATGACTTGAAAGTCGAAGGCTAGCATAGAGCGAGTACGGAAGCTAGTTGTGACAACCGGCAATTTCCCACGTTAAACCCGTTAATAACTTGTGTTATATTTCAATAACGTCCGTTACTTCTGTTAACTAGAATAGTTACACGAGCATTGCACATGAGTCTAGACGTCGGTTAATCAACTCGAATAATTATAATTTATAATTTTATATAAATTATATTTTATGATTTCACGAAAACGTTTTGTCATTTTATGTCACAACTATATTTATTATTTTTATGTAATATATGTGTGTATTTATACGCATGCCATTTTATGATTTTATGTGATGATGTGTCACGTAATCATACGAAACATTTCTATAATCTTACGGGAATTTAAACAATGTGTAATTATGGGTTATAACTATGTTTTATGTGAAATGTATATAAGTTTATATTTTATAAACGTCGCTCATTAAAATATAACTTGGCTTGGGTATTCACCGTCGAGTTACCTCCGTTAACTTCGTTTGAGAGTTTGTTAATATTTTGTAACCTTGAGGGGTCATTCTGTAAATTCTGGAACTTGTTTTCTACTTAATAAAGCTGGAGGGACTGTTTTTGTAAATATCCAAACCATGCTCCCCATTTCAGAAATTGAGAGGGGCCAATCCTGTCATTCGGTGAAACTTGTTTGTGTAACAGTACCTGCGATCAAATTCATCTCCCCGTTACCGACCGAATCCCTCTAACCGATCATCAAAGCTCCATCGGTTACACATCGTACTCCAGTCGATCAGTCACATTTACTCAATCATTAGGATACCGACGTTCAAATCAATTCACTTTTACCTTTACCTTCTGCTCTCGAGCTCTCTCCGTTCTCTCTCGTTTTTTTTCCTTCTCCGGCGAACTCAGAGATTCCGACCAACTTAGCTCCGTTTCACCACCATTCTCACACCACGGTGGTCGCCTCCCTCCGCCGAGCAACCCCGTAGCAACAATTTTGGGAACGGAACACTACCGGGTGGTACGGGTCTAAACTTTCGGTGTCGATTCGGCATAAAAAACATGTCAAAACTCGTCTCAGGTTTGAGGTAATCACTTTTTCATGTAAATCGCACGCTTCTATATACTCTGTTTTTGGTTTCACGATTTTCCGGTGACCGGAATAAAACTCCGGCCACCGGAGTTTTGGGGAAGAAAGTGATGACGGTTCAGAACTGTTAATATATTGACTGTGCTGGATTAAAACACAAATGAGTCTGTAGCACAGTTGGTTGGGTTGCTCACTGGGGACAGAGAGGTCCCAGGTTCGAAACACATCCTCCACGAAAATTTGGATTTTTTTACCTATTTCTCCTAATTGCTGGAACCAGTTCATGTCATGTTATAAATTTTCCCAGCGAGATCCTGCCACAAAGCAGTCATTGCCCCAGTGGTTAGGGCGTAGGTTTTCAAACAATAGGTCACAGGTTCGAGTCTCGTGACCACCATTTTCTTTTACTTTCACTGTGTTTATTTCTTTTTAGGGATTCTAAGCATCATTTGGTCCAAAACCCAAAAACTACTATTCCACAACTATTAGATCTCGACGCGTGAAGTTTCCATAAAACCCGTTAGGGTACTCGTTGAATTCTTATGTTATGGAAACATAAATGAACTAAAATTTTATAGTCTCGTATACTTAATAAAATTTTGTTTTAAACATAGGAATATATATATATATATATATATATATATATTTGATTTATTGTCAGGTACATATAAGCATGTGTACATTTTAGAAAATTTTCTTTAAGCTCCTGAAATTTCGTCACGACATATAAATATATATATTGACGTTTTATTTTTCACACTTTTTACTACACCCCGATATTTATATTTATGAATATATGTATTTACCCGATGATCCCTATATTTATTATTACTAGGAATAACAAACTCACAATGATTTTCGTAAATCTTTGTGTCCTCGATTAAACGTCATTTTGATTGTTTTCGAACAAACGATTTTCATCACGAATTGAAATATATCACCTACGTCATATTTGGAATTACTTGTTATTGAACCGTTGTCTAGGCTATGTTACTCATGTGCAAACACACACTTACGTATGTAAAATCGATGGGTGCTCGGTAGTTACGCAAGACTCGGAGTCTTACTAATTTGTAGCAGCGCACCCTAAGGTGAGTTTCACAACCTTTACGTTACGTCCGGTTTTGGACGATAACACACGCAAACACGTTACACCCGGGTTAGGGTGATAACACGACAACGTTTATGTATGATTAAAGTAGAATCCAACATATATCACATGTTCACGTAAAATGCTTATCTTTGAAAGTCCTTACTTATCGAACCGTTAATAGTTTATAGCGAGGGAATATTGGGTAGTACTACTGGGGTCTGACAAACCCCACTCAGCGGGCACGAGATGCACCACCCGACTGGCGGTCGGACTGAAGACAATGTCAGCCTAAACTTACCGTGATCGAGTAGACACGGGGAATGCAAACCACGTAAGGAATTATTCCTACAACTAATTGGTCAGCTTTGGTTGCGAACGTTTTAGTGACATGAACTTAGGCTCGCTACCTACGATATGGATTGTACTGTTAATATACATGCTTACATACGAATAAAAACTGTTGTATTCGTACTGCATAACTATACTAGTTATACTTATGTGCTTATGTGAACTCACCAACATTAGTTGACACTTGCTCTTATGGATGCTTTGCAAGACGCTAGGAGGATCTGATTTTTGGGCACGAACGTTGTCTAAAACCTTTTATTTTGGGAATTGATTTTCAAATCTTTTCAACTTGAGCTGGTATTTACTCATCGGGCGCTTGCTTGCGCAACTTGACTTTTATGAGCTTCCGCTAAACTTTAACTCTGGTTTGATATTTCCCGTTTGGAAATATATTTACAATTCGAACCTTTAACTTATGTTTGATGTAAGTAATGACTCGGGTCCTGGTCTGGTTCACACCCCACACGGTAAAACTCCGTTAGTGGAAATTGGGGGTGTGACACTAGTGATGCACCAGAAATAGCTACAAAGACGCCGATAAATCTAAAAGGCAATAGATAAATCCACATAGTCAATCGCTTAGAATCTTTATCTTAATTTAGTTTTCATCATTACGTAAGAAAAGATGCAGTTGCCATTCTTCAGTAAAACTGCGGGAAGGCTGACACAACATCCACGAACGGATACAGAGACGCATAAAATATTAGATTCACTGCACACACATTTCTTTTCCAAACGTTGTTCTGGTAAGACACGATAGAACCAGTATTAAGGATGCAGACGATCAGAATAATTGAAGTCAGCAATAGTATTGATCTGAAAGAGATCTTGCCCGTGAAACAATGTGAAAGATTTGAACTAGAGTCCCTAAGATCTAAGGTGAGTTCATATCACGCGACGTGACTCACTAAATTGACTAGACTCGATTCTATCAGATCCTAACGGACAAGAAATGAAACAGTAATGATAAATAGGATTGCCTGCTTAACGAGAATTTGAAATAAGCAGCAATGCCAAGCTTAGAGGTCTGAATTCGATATTAGGAATTGTCACACGATGTATTGCACCGATGCAAGTAAATGATTAGTATTTGACAAACATTCTTCTTAAGATCAATATCGAGCTAGGATGACACTTTAAGAATATCTGGTGGAAAGGCTTATTCCAGTATAGAAACAAGAAGCAAAGCACATTGTACCCGAGATTTGTAGCGATGGTTATGATTTTAGCACATGTTAACAAGATTGCTGCTAGAGAATATTTGCTAAGAACACAAATACGATACAAAACCTTAGAAGGCAATTGTGTTGTCTAGGTCAAAGCAAGTTTCGAGGACGAAACCTTCTTAAGAGGTGTAGATTTGTAACATCCTGGTTTTTACATATGCCAGACACATATATAAAATAGAAGAAATCCAAAGACAACAACAACGAGCTGTTGCATATATGAGCCTTGTTATAAGATATAACAAGATGTGCAACGCCAAAATAGAGAAACGTCACGTAACGAACCAAGCTTTGATTCACGTACGAATATTCGACACGAAATTCGAGGAAACATATTGAGGTGAATCCTTAGGAATATGATAGAGGACTAAAAATGCGTACCGTGGGCGAACACGGATCTCAAATCAGAGTTATAACGAAGCGGGAAAACGCAAAATAATGATTTAAGCCCGGTTTGTAATAAACCATATTTAGCCACGAACGTTACTAAAATAACATCGAGGCGAAAGTATAATATCAGGTATTGCTAAATACTTGATTTATAATCGTTATAAAATATATTTGCGCTATTCGGCACGAAAAACGATGAAGTCGGTAACCATTGCTGTTACGCGATATTAGCCGAAATCAATTCATTAGCCGTTCAAGATAATTGTAACGACTCGAGAAATATAAATAATTATTATAATATCTATTAAGTATTTTAGTCGAGAAAGTGTGTTCAGTTCATTAAATGGTCGTGATTGCTATGCCGATTAAGATACACGCTCTATACCGCGTAATTAATGAACATTCATTGGTTTACGTTATAACCAAAGAATAAATATTACGATTATATATATAACTCCCGTACTATTTTAGATGTTCGGGAATTTTTATAAGAAGCATACAAAATATTAAATTATTTAATGGACTCATAATATGAGGTATAATACCTACCTATTGAATAATACACCACAATATCCTAAATTATCTAAATATCTATGTGTCGCAATATCATTCATTTGAATGATTACTTCTTATGAATCATCAAATTCTATCTTAGTCACATACTTATGTGTCTCAATATCATTCATTTGAATGATTACTTCTTATGACTCATCAAATTATATCCTAGTCATATACTTATGTGTCTCAATATCATTCATTGGAATGATTACTTCTTATGACACATCAAATTTTATCCTAGTCACCATTGGATGTTTCTAGACCATATTTCACACCTTATACTATAAATAGGAGCCTTAGTTCATCATATTCACTTGTTAATTCACAAATCAAAGCTTAGAAAAACCCTAAAACTCTCAAGAACGTTCATAGCTCGAAATCGGTTGATCCAGGAGGTCTTAGAAGCTAATTTTCTACAGTAAAGCTTTATTAGGTATGTATTACAAAAGCCCTCAATAAATTTTATGATTCATAACACATAGATATGCTTTTTATGAAAGATCCAAAATTAGGGTTCTTAAGCATGAATCTTTAAAATTGAGTAATCTGTTTGGAATTAAGGTCTGATCTTTGGTATGTAAGCTTAAAATAACATGTTTTAAGAGAGCCCTAAGTTAATTTTATGATTTGATAAGGTTTGGTATGTGTAACACCCCGACCAACGACGGAATTTACGTCGGGGCGCTAAGATTGTCCAGATGCTCACAACACTAATTATAGGATGATATATTTAATCATGCCACATTTCAAAACAACGAACTAACATAAATCCATACAAAACTTTCGAATTCAACAAAGTTCAAACATAGCATACGAAATCTGATTTTTATTTAAATAGGTCTACTAAAGTCCCATGCGATCCTAAGTGACGACATCATAATGAAGCACCAACACCTGCAACATGTGAAAAACAAAGGTCAACTACGAGAATTGGTGAGTAATCATAGGTTTAAGAATATCATAATGTAAAACAGGCGTTCTACGAGACTAAGTGCAAATCAAGTACAATAACCTTATGAAATTGAGCATATATGGGTGTATGATCCAAACCTCACCATAAGGTTTTCAATCACAAGGTGCCACACGCGAGGCAGGCCAAGTGGGCTTGTCAAGCCAATAGATCTATTACCGTTAACCTGACTTTTTACAGTTAATGTCACATGAGGTCGTTCTAGAGGTCGTTCTAGAGGTCGTTCACAATCATAACACATCGAACAGGGATAGCAGGTGCAGTCGGTGCTGCAGGAGTGGTGGTAACAGCAAAGTTTCGGCCCTTACGCTTCTTTTTGTTACTTTTAACAGCGGAAGACTCGGTTTTTAATTCTTTCTCGACCGCGGGCTAGGTCTTTTCAGCGCTCGAATCCTTCTTTGAATTCCTTCTCTTCAGACTACCCGCCTTGACATGATTATCAGTCAGACGAGCAGCGAGGCGAACAATGCTGTCAAGAGTCGTAGGGTTGCTAGCCCAGATAGAATCATGTATCTCCTCAGGAAACCTACCCGCGTAAGCTTCAATAGCCCGGATCTCAGGTTCAACGATTTCAAGAACCAAGATTTTCAGTTCATAGAAGCGGTCGGTATACTCCTGATTTTCACCGCTGAATTGTTTCAGTGCCCGGAATTCATCCTCAAGTTTCTTTAGTTCGCTGCGAGGACAATATTTTTCCCCCATGATTTCCTTGAGTTCGTCCCAGGATAAGGCTAGGGCTTCATCCGATCCACGGATCCTTTTCTCCCCGTTCCACCAAGTAAGGGCCTTTTCGATCAGGGTGTTGGTGGCACGAGTGACTTTCAGCTCATCAGGACAGTCACTGTTAACGAAGGTATTCTCCATCCCCTCAAACCATTGAAGTAAACCGATAGGACCCTCGGTGCCTTTGAATTTTGGAGGGTTGCATGAATTGAAATGCTTGAAGGTACAAGCTGAAACAACAACAGCATTGGCAGGGTTGGCATTTAGGCCCTGCTGGATCTGAACCACGATGTTAGGAAGGACCTCGGCCATTTGTTTCGCGATAACCGAGGCCATTTTCCAGCCGCTAACGCCCTTATGGCGCCCTTTAAAATGGATCGACATTCTGAGAAGGAGGGAAACAAGGATTAGGGATTAGATAATCATGTGATCGATAAACAAATTTAGAGTTCATGTTGTTTTGAACACAAATAGATGTATATACATATGTGTATGTGTGCGTGTTAGTGAATTGTGTCGTGTGACTCGGATTAACATAGTCCCAAAGATCATATTAAACATGACCGCGCGAAACCACAAAATCGAGTAATTGAGATAAATCGTATCGGAGTGGTTCTCACCTCTCGATTGAGAGGCTACAACCGTGACTAATCAGTTTCGGGCCCTAGTGGTAAAACATGCTTTGGCCTAATAGGTTTCAACACTCTCATCGGGGCGTCCCAGGTGAGCGTCCGGGCCTAACGGTTGATAGGGCTTATATGCAACGTTTTTCTTGACAGAGACCCCGACTACCGGCATATCCACCCTTCCAGTTACTACATGTTTACCACCAAAACCCTAATTCTGACGAGAGTTGAAAATCGAGAAAACACATTTTTCCTAAATGGTACGTAATGCACCATTTTTCTAAGGAAGAGGCTAGGAAGCCTTAGTGACTTGTGTATGTGTGTGTAACCAACGAGACTCGAGGCATTGATTGAAAATAGGCACAATTAAGATCATATAATGGACAAATAATTTTAACTAAGCATGCAAGGCATGAGGTTCTCATGTAGGATGCCTAAGGCAATAGTCTAGGTCAAACCGTTTCTAATAACCTAGATCCCTATAGCCGTGGCTCTGATACCAATCTGTAACACCCCGACCGACGGCGGAATTTACGTCGGGGCGCTAAGATTGTCCAGATGCTCACATCACTAATTATAGGTTGATATATTTAATCATGCCACATTTCAAAACAACGAACCAACATAAATCCATACAAAACTTTCGAATTCAACAAAGTTCAAACATAGCATACGAGATCTAATTTTTATTTAAATACGTCTACTAAAGTCCCATGCGATCCTAAGTGACGACATCATAATCAAGCATCAACACCTGCAACATGTGAAAAACAAAGGTCAACTACGAGAGTTGGTGAGTAATCATAGGTTTAACAATATCATAATGTAAAACATGCGTTCTACGAGACTAAGTGCAAATCAATTACAATAACCTTATGAAATTGAGCATATATGGGTGTATGATCCAAATCTGACCATAAGGTTTTCAATCACAAGGCGCCACACGCGAGGCATGCCAAGCGGGCTTGTCAAGCCAATAGATCTATTACCGTTAACCCGGCTTTTTACAGTTAATGTCACACGAGGTCGTTCTAGAGGTCGTTCACAATAATAACACATCGAACACATAGAATTATCATGCAAGATTAACACATAATCGATCATAGAGTACGCATGTAGTTTTTAGAGAAAAATCGATCTAGAGTTTGATCATTGGTACATGTTGCACCCCAAAAATAAGTAAACAAAAATGGGGCTATGAATACTCACCACACAGGTGAATCGAGAAGAGAGATAAGCAATAGCGATGCGCGAAAATCACGTCCGGAGATCACCTTGACGATTGACCGAGTTTGAGACAAAAACCAATAGATAAATAAGTAAAGTGATAACCATGACTTAACTCGACATGACACGACATAACCAACCCACGTCTCATTGGTGTTTTACTCAAGTGATATCGTACGGGCTTAGTTTGGGTTCAAGTCTATGCCTTAAGTAAGGTTGAAAGGTCCTAATCTAGCAAACTAGTATGGAAGTCAAACTAGGTCAACAAGAGTCAACAAAGTCAATTTTCATGGTAACAATTCAAGTTAATTCACATGTTTATCATACAAGGCCAGACCTAACACAATCTGTTATAGATTTTATAGATCTACTTGAATCTAGCATGAACCTAGCCAAGTCTAGCATTAATCTAGTCAAATCTAGCATAGAAATCAACTTTTGGTCACAAAACGAACCCTATTGAGCATACATGGATGGATTTATCATTTAAACTCATAAAAATTTATGATTTGATGGTCTCACATACAGATCTAACTTTATATGCCAAGAAAATTATAGATCTAAACATGTTAGGAGGTAAAAATGCCATCTTCAAGTTTATGACACACATTTCTAACTCTAGATGACACACATGTTGAGATCTATTCATTTTATCATGTAAAACCCATCCTTGATGATCATATCACATAGATCTGGTCCTAAAAATCATTCATGAGGTAAATCAAATTCATTTATAACATAAAAATGGAGTCTTGATGAGAAAATCCCTAGATCTAGCCCTAGATGACATGCTTTCCATAGATCTAGTCATGTTGCCACATAAAAATTCAATCTTGATCAAAGAAACCCTAGATCTACATCATATTAATGATTCATTATGTCTAAATCTCAGATCTATACTTAAGATTACAACTTTCATGAAGAACCATGCATCAATTTGCATGAAAAACCTAGATCTATAGAGATTTCATCCTAGATTCAAGTTAAGTGATAAGATCAAGCAAAAAGATGGAATCTTTAATCATAAAAACTCTAGATCTATCACTTATAACATGGATTTAAGCCAAATATCATATAAAGTTCAGACCTTGATGAGAGTAGAAGAGAAGATACAAGATACTATGTCATCGTTTTGAAGATTACTTACCGAAAGGGATGATTTCTAGGTGATCCTAAGCAATAAAGCAAGACACTTGGGCCTTGAACCTTCAAAGATCTTCACCTTTAATGTTTACAGCCGTTTTAGGGTTTTGGAGAGTGATTTGGGGCTGACTGGGGAGAGCATGGTGGCTAATGATGCTTAAATAGTGGGTTTTTAGGGTTTAGCTGGAATTGGACCTCCTAGCGTATCGCCTAGGGCTTTGTGAAGCTCTAGGCGATACGCCTAGTGCTTCCCCGGGTGACAACTTTGTTGTTTCATCGTTTCGGGTGCTCGATTTATTGTTTTTCGGTGTTTTCGAGTCCCGTGTTCTCCCAAATCACCCAAATAATGGTCCCATCATGTTCATTACATTAAATCCACTTAAAATGATAACAAATATGTCACGTAACACTAATGTATACACAAACTAGGTCAAAACATGCAATTTTGCTCGGTTTTACCGTACGTATCACTTTTAAGCAATTCACCTACGATTTGTGACTTGATCAAGTGTGTGATGACTCGTAATATCATGTGTGATCATAAGTGACTAATAGACTCACAAATAGGACAAATCTGATATATGATACTTGCAAACGTGATCTCCCGGTTAAAATCGAAATCGCGCGGGATTTACCGAATGTTCACCGTTTTCGTTCTAAACCTCAAATCCTTGCACGTCCTTGCTAGTATTCACTTGTATGCTTAACTAGTATCACATACAAGTCTCGTACATGCTCGGATTGCTTGAATTCCCGGTTAAACGTTATTGGTGACGTGTTCGCATAAAATCCGAAATAAGAACAAATCAACTCAATAATCATAATAACGAATCAAATCACACCAAACGAGGTGCAAAACACCATAGAGAACATAACTCTTCATTTATTATCGATCACGGTATTGATTACAAGAATTTGGGTCGGATCTGACAAATCGGAAACTCGAAATGTTACAGTATGATTTTGAGAAACGAGTTAAAATTAGGGTTTTCTATACGTTATTTTGCTTAAATTGAATGATCGGGGTTAGTTTAAGGTTTCATCTTTTGAAGTATATATTAATATGATATTATGAACAAAAGCCCTAAGTTTATTAGATAATAAAAAGAGTTTTGATGAAATTTGGGAACTACGTCTAATTAGGGTTTTGAAAGATGATTATCAAGTATTGGGCTATCTATAAGGAATTGGGAGTTGGTTTTTGGCATTAGAATATGTTTATATATATATATATATATATATATATATATTAGATATATATGAATTCAGTTTTGATTATAAAATAAAATATTGAATATGCGAAATTATTCGGGTATTTAGAAGTTCACGCAGACGAAAGGGTAAGCGCATGTACACTGGGGTTTCTGGCATAGCGAGGGTGTCGCATAAATCCCAAATGGGACATGGCATCCCTCACTGGGTGATCTCAAAGTGAGCGTTTACTTATAGGAATGCGTGTCTTCATATTATCATTAGAAAAGTTATATTGCCTATAAAGGGTATTTTGGTCATTTTGACCTCTGAGAATGTATAGTTTTAGGATTATAGAACATAGAAGATGTTTATGATATAAAGCCTTGCTTTAATGCAACCCGATACACGATTAGGTTTGGATTGAGGCTTTTAGTGAAGATTCTACCTAAGATTATTCGAGTGAAGACAAAGGTGAGTCACTCTCTCACTAGGCAATTACTTTTTATAAAACGGGATGTGTTGTTCTGTAATTAAAGTATATATTTGACTGCCATTAGTATCTATAAATGTTGAGGCCTTAAGGGTTAGATACGATCTTGGAAGAGGGCCCAAGTGGCACGTACAAATAGGTAGTATGCATACAGATAGACGTAGTTGCTTGGACGATCATTCCCGATCCTGATTCTGTGATCCGTGCCATAGATATACATGTTTATATGATGCTGTAGTCAACATTTAATTACATATGAACTGCTACATTTATGAAACTCACCAGCAATATGCTGAGCCCTAAATGTTGTCTTTTTTCTTTTGGATGCACATCTTAGGTACCATGTAGTAGCGGAAAGCTAGACATAGATGGGACGGTGAAGAAGCTAGTATAGAAGTCTAAATTTTGATTGGACGAAGACATAGACTTCTAGTTTCAAATAGAACTTAGATATTGTATCATCTTAAGTACTTTGGAGATTCTACAACTTTTGTTATCAATAAAGTTCAAGACTTCCGCTGTAACTTTGATTAAGTGCCATGTGATTTTTGTTATTCGACGCGTAACACTCCCTAGTGCTTATCCTGGGATGCGGGTGTTACAGAGATCGGCCAGCTGCTATAAATACCAAGTTTGTTCTTGTATTAGACAGTTCTGAGCGTGTGAGATTACTGTTAAGTATGTGTTTCTGAGAGTGTTTTCTCTGTGTTATTTCTAAGTGTTTACTGGTTGTAATTGTTCTTCATTGATCAATAAAACAATCGTTTAATTATGTTTCGATGTCCGATTAGCTAGATCGAGTAGACGATCTGATGTTCACGCATTTTTAGATTTTGCATAGATCTATGTTCTTGATGGTTGGTATGTGTAGATCTAGGGTTTTGCTTTTCAAGACTTAATTTTTATGTTTGGAATTGATGAGATCTTGGTCATATATGCTATCTAAGTATGGATCTATGAAATTATGCATCAAGATTACATTTTTATGCTTTGAAATGCTTAGATCTACTTCATGCATGCGATTTAGACCTAGATCTAGGAATTGATGTACCTCCTGCTTGGTATTTTAGACTAGATGTACATGTTATGATCATCAAGTTGGTATTTTATGACCTAAGAGGACTAGATCTACAATTTGCACATCATCTAGGGTTAAAACCATGCGTTTTGACATTATGTTTGGATTTGTATGCTCTAAATGACTAGATCTATATCATACTTCATATCTAATGTTAGATCTATGTTTATTATAATCAAATCAGCCCTGCTTGTCATGAAATGTTTAGATACATGTTTATGATCATGCCATATATGCTTAAAAATAACTAGACCCATGTCATGTACTAGTTTGTTGATGTTAAATGGTTAGGACCATGTTAGAATTAGCTATGTCTTTATACTTCATGATATATTTTGAATAGATCTAGGTTTGCATGTAAATCTAGGACTACCCTTCAGTAGATTGCTAAATTATGTGCATATTGACTTCTATTTAACCATGTTTGACCATGTTGACTTATGTTTGACCATGTTGACTTATGTTTAACTTATGTTTAACCATGTTGACTTATGTTTGACCATGTTTGACTTTCACATAAATAGTCAAATTAGGACCTTTAACCTTACATTTTGTTTAGGATTGGACCCATATCTTACGTATCACCTCACCAAATCACCAACGAGTCGTCGAGTCAGTCGTGTCGTGAAATTAAGCTATTTAATTATTTAATTAATTATTTACTTATTCTTCCTCTACCTCGCTAGTCGTCAAGATTATCATCGGGTCTACCTTTCCTCTTTTCATGGGGTCGTCCTTTCAATTTGTGTCTCCGCTTCAGGTGAGTATTCATAGCCCCTCTTTATTTTAAACGATTTGGGGTGCAACATGTATCATATTCAAAACCCTTACTCGATATTCTTTACTCAAAGACTACATGCGAACTCTATGTTATTATATGTGATCTAGTATGTGAACTTGTGTGATTATTTGTTCTATGTTGTGGTTGGACTCATATTCATACTCATACTCGCGTGACATTAACTATAAAAATCCGGGGTTACGGTAATAGATCTATTGGCTTGACAAGCCCACTTAGCCTGCCTTGGCTTGGGCGCCTTGTGATTGGAAACCTTGAGGTCAGGGTTGGCTCATGCAGATTATTTGCTCTATCTCATTCACTGGTTTGCTTTACTCGATTACACGTAACTCATTGATTCGCATGCTTTAATCTACGTAGTACACTAAATCTATGTTTACTCACCAACTATTCGTAGTTGACTTTATTTTATACATGTTGTAGGTTATGCAGTTTGATGATGTTTTACCATGACTGATGACACCATAGGATCGCACGCGGACTTAGTGTGACCTAATTAAACAAGTTAATTTGTTTCATTGTTGTGTAATCATATCATGTTTTGTATTAATCACTTATATTATATGAAATGGGTTGATTAAGAATATCGCAACATTAATTAGTGTTGTGTGCATCTGGACAATCATCGCGCCCCGACATCTTCCGCCGTGGGGTTGGGGTGTGACAGCATTTATGTTTCATATCTGAAAAATCCAAAAAAAAATTTAGGTGTGTTTTAGCATAAATTTATGAAAAACCACGATATGATCTTACTACAGCATGATTCGGTAATCGAATAACAACAAGAAGTAAATAAAGCTTTGCTTTATTGATTCACTAAGAGGTTACAAGCTAGAGAGAGAAACACCTTCAGTTACACACAGTTAAGAGATATAGAAATGACAGAACTCGTAACTAGTTCTCTCTAACACAGACTATTTATAGTTACTTAGTCATAAGCCAGCGGATCACCAGCAGACCATCTGGTCTGCCGTATCAACTGGTCCGGCGGATCATGTGATCCGGCCAGATGACTAACTAACTCACACAGAAGCTCTTGTCTAGATACAATACACGAGACACAACGTTAGCATAGGAATATGCTCTAACAAACTCCCCCTTAACGTGTAGTGTATCTATATTCTAACTAAACTTCAATCTTCAATCTTCAACATTGCTGCATCCGATCTACAACTTGAAATCTTGTCAGAATTAGAGCTTGCATGGCTGGATCACTCTTGAATCATCTTTGAACTTCAAGATCCACTTGTGAAAGATATAACATACTCCCCCTTTCACCATGCTTGAGTCGTCTCACTCAGATAACCTGCAATTTCAGAAGACAGAAACGCGGCTTTCCTTTTCTTTTGAAAATTAACTTAATCTTGGTGCAAAACTTCTCTTTGAGAATCCAAGATATAGTTTTGAAATTTTGAATTTTGTATCAAGTATCGATCGGTCGAAAACAAATAAGAAACAAAATCTTTTTGGCTTTTTGAAATTTTATATCAAAACACACCGAAAATCTTTTTGAATTTTTCAGATATGAAACATAAATGCAATACAGATATGAAATACTGAATCACACACTATTTTTGCCTTTTGCGAGAAAGATCACAACTTGGGATCATATTGGTCATGACATGCTGAACTACACTTCAATTTCAATTAATTCAGCACATAAGTCAAGTCGATTACTGGTATAATTTGTCCATCTTAAACTCAGGCACTATCATACTCATACCATCTGGATATGTTATTGTATTGATTAGATTTGCTTTAACCAGTGCACCCCACACTATCAGACATACTCAGATATGTTTTTGCTTTTTATATCACACTCTGTGATTTCATTTGTGATTTAATCACATAATGATTGTATTCATGATTCAGTCAACTGTGTTCCATGCAAAAAGAAATAAGAACGTTAAATCGTCTACCTTAAGGTCGATCTTTCGATACGCAGATAAGGCCTCGGATTTAACAAAATAAGAAAATAAAACAAGTTGAAATTGTATAACCCAACAACAATCAGGTCGGTACTCCCGTACACGCAGAGAAAGTCCGATGAGTTATACGAAACACCAAAGAAAATAAAGCAGAACGTCAAACGAACAACAATCAGGTCGGTCTTTCGACACGCAGAGAAAGTCCGATCGTTTGACAAAATAAAGAAAATCAAACAAGTTTAAATCTTTGCAAAATGAACACATGTATACACAGCGACTTCTCATTTTCTTTTTCACATATCTTTTCTTGATATATCATGAAATATGCATCAAGATGTTGTCCACTTGGTCAAGCATTAATATTTAGTGTTTATCACATCTGAACACTTTCTGATTCAATGCCGAGCCTACCAAGTACATCAAACAATGATCTTATGGCTTTTTCATCTATTTTATCCATGAGTCAGACACGTAAGCCAATGTACCATCATTTCCCAATCATGTCGGATACAATTTCTCCTTTTTCAATGTTTTTGTATTTTTCTGTTTTTCGATGTTTTTGTATTTTTCAGTTTCTCCCCCTTAAAATGAAAACTCTATTTTTGGATTTTCATTTTAATAAAAAAAACACAAACACACTATTTTTTCTTTCTGGTTTTTCAATTTTCTCCCCCTAAACTACATACGAAATGTAAAAGAAAGAAAATTGATCAATCGATACTGATACCTGTCAGGTTTAGCTTTCAGAAAATTTCAGTGTGGAAAATGATATCACATGTAATTTAAATTAAGAAACGCAGAATACTCCTCCATCAGCAACTTTGCAATCACCAACGGGTCTTCTAGGAATACCTGCACACTGGTTTAAATGATTAATATTCAAATGACCCGAAGCACACAGCTTCTGGTCGACCAGTGTCTTCCACAAAGTCAGTTGCAGCTTTGCTGACCACTTTAGGTCGCCACTGCATCTTTGCAGGTGCAGTTTTCACAGAAATATCATCTTCTGATGAATCACCGACACTAGACTCACTTTTGAAATGTTTTGATTTAAAATGTGATGTTGGTGAGTCATTAATAATTCTGCCGGATTCATCAATTATCGTGGCAGTTTTTCCAGAAAATTTCCTTTTAACAGTGACAGGACAATGCTGTGCTATATGTCCCTTTTGGCGACATTGATAGCACAAACATATGAACGTTTAAATTGGGACTTGTCCTGAACTGAATCACATTTATCAGAAAATTCAAACTCATCAGAAATATCATCAAAAACCTGAAATCGGTTAGAATGTACCCATTTTGATGTAGGACTTCTAGGTGTGGAATTGGAACCCGAAGCGGAAGATTCTTTCGGAGAACTTGTAGATGAATCTTTCTTCTTTATCTTACCTCCGAAGCCTTTTTCCATGGTGGATACAAATACCTGCGCCAAATGATATATCTGTTCAAGACTAGTATCTTTCTTCTCCTTAGGAGTCTTCTTTGGCTTGTTGTTCTCAACTTTCTGAACAACTTTGTAATTATGATTACCCAAACCAGATCGTTTATAACCAGGTAACTTTGATAAATCCATTGGAGACGTAGAAGAACCAGCTTGAGCAACCTCAGTAAATTTAGCTTTAATACCCTTCAAATTATTAGCTTGAACAAGCTCAGCAGCCAACTTTTCTTCAGACCCTATCTTCTCATCTGTTCCAACATGCTTGATTGAACACTGTGATTCCCTCTTCTCACACTTAGCAGATACAAATTCAGAATAATCTTTGTTTACCACTGGAGTGTTCAAATCAACAACAGACTCTGTTTGAATCACTGGATGAGGAATTTGATTAAAATCATCACCTCCAAATACCTTCTTGAAGTTGTCATCTTGACACAAATAACTTGTAAAAGAATGAGAATTCTTCAAGTTATGCAATTGACGATTGAGATCTAGAATCTCAACTTTCAAATCAGCTATGATCTTCTGAGCTTTAGCAAGAACTTTTTCTGATTGAATCAATTTCTCAGATGTGGTGTTGACAAGTGATTTTTCTCTTCTCATCCCATCATGAGCAGCAAGCACTTCTTTGGTAATTTTATCCACTCTTTCCTTATATATCTCAATATTCCTTGTTAATAAATTTTTGTCTTTCTTCAAAGAAGTGATTGTATCCTGCAATTCAGACTGAACAATCTGATATTGAGTTCTATCAGCAGTAACTTCATTCAATGCCTTCTGAAGTTCATCATTCGATGTCTGAAGTACTTCAACCTTTTTGATTGATTTTTGAAATAACTGTTCAAAATCTTCACTAACATCTTTAACTTGAGACTTATACTCGTCAACCTCCTTGACCAGCTTTTCATTGACCGAAGTAAGCCTGACAATTTTTGACATGAACTCATCATTCTCGTGTTGAAGTTGTAACCTTTGTTGATCATTCTGAATACAGCTTTCTGACAATTGTTTCTGAACATTTGCTAATTCTGTCATCAACACACTCTTTTCTTTGAGTAACTCTGCATTTGTTTTGCAAACTTCATTAAATTCCTGACACTTCTTGATGAAACTCTCCAATTCTTCATCCTTTCTTTTGATTTCAACTGATTGACATTCTATTTTCTTTATCAAACTTTGAAGTCGACTATCCCTTTTGTGAACAAAATTCACACACGGATTCGTAACCACTCATTTCGGAATCAGAATGACTTAAGTCAGATTTACTGGTCTCAGATGTATACCCACTCGATTCAACCTCAATATTTGCCATCAATGCATAACTGTCTTGAGAATGAACCACGAATGCAGATTCATCTGGAAAATCTTTAGCCCAATCATAACATTCATCAGTTTGAGACATCATAGCTTTAACATCTTTATCTTGACCATTCTTATTGGAAATATCCTTGTCAGATGACTTGGTAGGACAATCGCGAGCAAAATGTCCATGTTTGGCACATTTAAAACACTTAATCGTTTTTCTATCCAAGCCAAGCGTTTGACCTTGAAAAATAGATGTCTTACCATGTTTCTTCATAAATCTCTTTCCTTTTTCCACGACCATAGCAAATTGCCATTCCAAATCGACACTACTACAAAAACTGGCTTTCTTGACGTGCATTGCGCGTCAAGAAAGGGCCTTCTTGACACGCAAATGCGCGTCAAGGATGCGGGGGTCAAGAAGCTTCTTGACGCGCAAAATGTGTGTCAAGAAGCTCTTGACACGCGAACGATGACACACATTTTATGACGCGCATTGCGTGTCAAGAAATGGTCTTCCTGACACGCAAATGCGCGTCAAGGAAGCCGGGGTCAAGAAGCTTCTTGACGCGCAAAATGCGTGTCAAGAAGTTCTTGACGCGCGAACAATGACGCGCATTTTTGCGCGTCAAGAATGTTTTTAAAAAATTAAAAAAAAACATTTGTTTGTAAATCACTAATTTCCACATTAAATGGCAATTAACCTCAATACAAAATACAATACACTTACAACAAAATAATGCATTTTATATATATAGTAAGCATTACAAACTTAACATGAGTTTACATAAAAAAATTAACTATGAACTAATTAATACATAATATAAACACTATACTATCAATACTTTACTAGTTGTTGCTGCTGCTGTCATTAGTTGCACATCTGCAAAAATATAGTTCAAATTCATAAAATTTCATCTTAAAACTGACATGATTATCAAGTGACAGAATACTGACTTTTATCATATGGAAGAGTAGAAAATATACCTCAGTAACCCCTGCTCGTGCCTGCATAAACACAATTAGTATTCATGTAAGATATCATGAATAATAAGAATATTACTACTACTGTTTTTTTTATCTTAAGGTTTAAATAATCAGTTTTATACCTAAATAAATACAACTTGAGGAGTACAAGTTTGTAATCAACATTCAGATTGTTACCAAATCTTTGTAAAATGGTCTGTTCAGGCTGTAATGCTAGCTCAACATCATCTCCTCTACTAGCATATTGCTCACCATATCTTCTTGTGTCCAGTTGTCCAGGTCCATAATCAGGAGGTCCAGATAGAAAAATGAATATTCTGGCTGCAAAATATTTCAATTAAAACCGGCAAAAGTGTAATTTCTTTCATAATATTTTTTACTAATACAAGTAGTAAAGCATAGGAAAATGATTGCTCAACTAAACATACCTAATATGGACTTGTGACAACTTCCTTGTCGAGTTTCATGGATTTGCATCAGACATATGATTACTCAACTAAACAACATACCTAAGGCCAAAACATAAAACTAGATTTCATATATAGCAAAATAAATGAAGGGGATGGTTTTCATGTTATAATGAAGGTGCTAGGGGCTGTTTTACAGCCACAAACTGATGGGTTTGGGACTGCTACACAGGTTACGAATCAGGGGGTAATAAGAGGGTTTGAGAGTGTACTTGCGTGAGCTGGGGGGCTGAGAGGGCTTCATTTTGGTTGAAAATTCATGGGTTTGGGGCTGTGAAGTTAAACCAAAACAGAAGAGGAATGGTGGGACTAAAAGGTCCAACCTAAAAAGTGACCCTCATCAAGAGGGAGACTGCCTTGTCCTTGACCAGTTACTTAAAAGAAAACAAGTGTACACAAGATCAAATTTCAATTTCAAATAAAACTAGAAAGCTCAAATAAGATAGTGATATTCAATATGATCTCATATATGCACATGATATTCAATAACAACTTGGTAAATAGACTTGCTAGCTAAAAAATAAGCCTCACGTCATTTGTGTAGTAGTAAAGAACTATTAATTATGCAAAAAGACCATATCAAGAACAGTTTCCGTAACCTACAAGAAGTAAAAATATCAAAATTATACATTTCATAAATTAAAAACAATAAAACCTAAAAAATTGAAAAGAAAAGCTAGGATAAAACTATACACTCCTGCTAACACCATATATCGACCACTTGAAGTTAAACACACATATATGTTCAGGTGTTTAAATTCGTACAAAAGCATGATTGTTCACTATATTGACAGGTAGTTGACAAAAATCATGGTTTCTTATGGCTTGCTAAAAAAAAGTATATATTGAAAAAAAAGTATGGCTTGCTAAAAAAAAGTATATATTGACAGCATAGTATTAAGAGTGCAGCCTTTATTTAGTGATAATAAATGATGTAAATGTTAAAAGTGCACCCAATTAACGTAAATGATTCAGCTAATATGGTAGAAATGAAGCTAATATTTATCACAAAAGTGGAATGGAGAATCTTCCCATTAAAAAGGGTTTTTTCAACTTGACACTAAAAAAGCCTTTGCAACTTTGTATACTCCAGAATTGATATAAAACTAAAAGTCTAGCAATTCAACTGTCTAAATTCTATCAATAAAAACTGAAGAATCTTGATCGAATGAAACCTTAATAATCTAATTTACCTCGTAGTTGGTATGTCTCTCCCTCCTTTTCTCAATCCATCATCATCATCGACTGTAAGCTTTCTCTCTGTAAATGTGGATCTATGAGTCGTCTTCTTCGATTCAACAGATACTGTCAAGCATAACCAAAAACATCAACTTCAACCAACAAATACAATTGTCTAATTATAATTAAAGGGAATAAAAGTAAATTTCCATTTCAATAACATATATGGAAAATTATTATGTCAAATCTCAGATACAACTTATATATATATGCCATCAGTTGATGAACTATGAGACCAACAAATTACACATGGTTACCTAGCTAAAGATCAATTGAGATAGTAGAGTTAGAAATGAATTGAAGGATTTATACCAAGAATGACGAGTGTTGGAATCCATAAAGGGCAGAAACAATATAAAAGTTCATTTAATAATAGAGTTGTGAAGACATGGTTATTCGGAGAGAGTACCTCAGACAATAGAACCCCTCCACTTGTCACAAATTCAACAAAAAAACCTAATGAAAAATGAAATCAACCAACCTTTATGCGTAAGATTGATATCGGCCACCACCTGAGACGGAAGCATAAGTGGAATAAAAACCTATCGAGCAACATAATTGATTCAAAATCGAGGAAATGCGAAACCCAAAATTGAATCGGTAATCTTCTAAAACTCTTTATTGATATTCATAGTGTAAAAATCAGATCACGAAAAACGATTAATCACAATTAATTGATTTGACCTAATCGATTTGAGCTAAAAAGAAATTGAATTAACAACCAATTTCAAAAATCATGAGAGAGATAGGGATATGATAAATTAGGGTTTGAAGATTACCAGGTTCGACAAAACCATCAACGTAGTCGCAAAATTCGTCGTTGATACGATCTCTAGTGAAGGAATTATTCGATCCATCTTTGCAATTGATCACCTCGGAAACAAAGTACTTCTCATTTGTGAATAAAAAAGATGAAATTAACGTCAGAATCAACGAGGGAAAAGTGGAAAGGGAATAATACAGGAGCAGAGAACCTAGAGGGTGGATTCCGATGGTACGTTTGAAGAATCGGAGAAAGTTAGATCGAGATTAAGGAAGATGCAGACATTGAAGAGGAGTAGAAGCTTCGTGGCGTCCATAGGAGTCGGAGGAAAATTTTGGACTGCAAAATTTTGGGGAAAATACTTGTGGGCGGGGGAATGAATTTTAGGGCAAAATTTTGGGGAAAATAAGTGTGGGCGGGGGAATGAATTTTAGGGCAAAAATTTGGGGGGAAAAATTAAAAGACGACGGAAGCTTCTTGACCCGCACATTTTAAGTGTACTCCGTGTTTTTTTTTTATTATATGACACAAATTTTATGACGCCTAAAAATGCGCGTCATCTACCCTTAGGAATTTTCAAAATACAACAGATTTTTTATGACACGCGTTTTTGCGCGTCATAAAAGTAGCGCGTGTCATTGTTCGCGTGTCAAGGAAGGCCCTTTTTCTAGTAGTGCGAGTTTATTCAATTGATCGTCATCCAGATGATTTAAATCCTCGCCATACAAACAAGACTGACCAATTTGATGAAATATAGCTCCAGATGAAGAAGATATAAAAGCAGATAGCAAAGCAGCTAGATCGTCGGTTGCTTGATTAGAAGTTGACTTGCTTGATGATTTATTAGGAATTGTAAAACTGCATCCTGAGGAATACCCACTATTATCTGATTTTCCAGCAAGAAATGCTGTTACTGGTGGATTACTGCTTGAAATAGAATTTGATTTAGCTTTAGCATGAGCAGTAGCAGAATTCTCTCCAAAATAAACTGCAGGGTTCTGAACTGATGGAATTGCTGATTTCTTTACAAGTAATTCCATTTCTCGAGCTTGTAACTTGCTTAATAATTGATTGAAAGTCCAACTTGAATAATTTGGATCATTAGCAAGCATCATAACAATATTTTCCCATGTTTCCGGTAAAGCTTCCAGAAATTTTTCCTTCAAGTCATCTTTTTCTTTCTGGACTCCTACAATATCGAGTTCATTAATCAGATGAGAAAATCTAGAAATCAAATCAGCAATACTCTCCTTTTCACAGTGCTGAAAGTTATCAAACTCTTTTAATAACACTTTCTTTCGACTCTTCTTATATTGCTCATTTCCTGCACATCTATCCTTCAATGCATCCCATAATGTTTTTGATGTTGTGCAATTTTTGAATTGATGCAAGAGTTCTCTTGGTAATGCCATTGTGAGATTTGCATAAGTTTTCTTTTCTCTGGCATAAACTTTCCTTTGATCTTCATCAAGATCACTTCGTGGAATTGGTTCTCCATTTTTCTTAGGATATGTATAATCTTGTTCAATAGAAATCCACAAATCAATGTCAAGAGCATTAACAAATGATTCAAATCGTTGCTTCCAATTCTCGTAATCCTCCAATCGAAGTAACTTAGGAACTTTCTGAGTTGTTCCTATCTCGTTATCATAGTTCAATATGGCTTGCATTGATGATTGAACAGCTGAAAAAGCGTGAAAATCGCTCATTTTGAAAATTCAATACCGAACACGAAAACTTAAAACTGAAAAACGGACGTTTTGCAAGTTACGTCAGTTTTAGTGAAGATATGTTTTCTGCCAGCGGATCAACACAAATTGGCGGATCAAAATACTACCAGCGGACCAGTTCCGGATTAAGTTGATAAGGCGGATCAGATATGAACTAGCGGATCAGATTCCGGATCAGATTTTGTCCGGCGGATCAAATTTCTTACGGCGGATCAGTTTTTGGTACGGCGGATCAAAACTGGTACGGCGGACCAGATTTTTCAGCGGATCACACTGGTACGCTGTAACTACCGCGGATCAGACTGATGAAGATTGCCGGGGTGGATCAAACAGCGGATCAAATGTTCGACCGGCGGACCAGTTGCAGAAAACACAAAACTCGACTGATTTTCACAGATTTCGACAATTGAAGCTAGAAACTGGATCAGTATGATGCGAAAATACTCCAGCAACACTCAGAAATCATTTTTCATCGTTGAAACACTCGGAATTATGACAAATTGATGAAAAACATAAAAAACCCAAACTTTCTCTCTCTAGAATTTCGAAAACTTACCAAATCACAGCAGTAGAGTAACCTGGAATGCTCTGATACCACTTGAAAAACCACGATATGATCTTACTACAGCATGATTCGGTAATCGAATAACAACAAGAAGTAAATAAAGCTTTGCTTTATTGATTCACTAAGAGGTTACAAGCTAGAGAGAGAAACACCTTCAGTTACACACAGTTAAGAGATATAGAAATGACAGAACTCGTAACTAGTTCTCTCTAACACAGACTATTTATAGTTACTTAGTCATAAGCCAGCGGATCACCAGCAGACCATCTGGTCTGCCGTATCAACTGGTCCGGCGGATCATGTGATCCGGCCAGATGACTAACTAACTCACACAGAAGCTCTTGTCTAGATACAATACACGAGACACAACGTTAGCATAGGAATATGCTCTAACAATTTAGAAAAATCAAAAAAAAAAAATTCGGTGTGTTTTGATGTAAAGTTTCAAAAAGTCAAAAAGATTTTATTTCTTCTTTATTTTCGAGCAATTGACATGTGATACGAAATCAAAATCAAATTTTCAATAATATATCTTGGATTCTCGAAGAGAAGTTTTGCGCCAAGATTAAATTAACTTTTATAAAAAAAGGCCGCGTTTCTATCTTTTGAAATTGTAGGTTTTGTGCTGTCAAGACTCAAGCATGGTGAAAGGGAGAATTTGAAGCATATTTCACAAATAGATCTTGAAGTTCATATATTATACAAGTGTGATCCAGCCATGCAAGCTCTATAGTTGACAAGAAATTTCAAGTTGAAGATCAGATGCAGTGACGCTGAAAATTGAACACTGAAGTTTAGTTAGCCTAGACACTACAGGTTAAGGGGGAGTTTGTTAGAGCATATTCTTATGCTACGAAGTGTCTCATGTATTGTATCTAGATCAGAGCATTTGTGTGAGTCTTAGGGGCAGCGTACCAAGCTCCATTACCATTGGTATGCTGACCAACGTACCAATGGTACGTTGGATGGTACGCAACTTAGTGTGTGTTACCTATAAATAGGTTGACTCATTAATAGATTGTGGCTGGTCATTCTAAGTCTTCACTAAGTATGTGTTTATGTCTGTGTTCGAGAGAGAGAGAGCTTTGTTCTTGTAATCTTCAAGTGATCATCAAGCTTATTTACCATCTCGTTTCACTAGATTGATTGAATCATGCAGTAGTAAGATCATTATGTGTCCTTACAATATTCATATGAGATAATTGTCCACATAATGCATCATGTTGCTATACATAATAATTGAGATGATTTTTTTCTTGAATTTCATCCTCATCCACCTTCAAAACTCTAATTAGGTTTTGAATCAATGTTATTCACAAACTAATAACATACATATGACACCATGCGAATAGTGTTATTCCTTAACTAAGTTGTTTATCATTCTACATTCTAATCACCATACGACTTATAGATAATTTATATCTAATCCACCCAAAATCATAGGTTTATGCTATGAATCACATGAACCTTATTCATAGTCTTATCATGAAAGGTACCATATATCACAAGTTAGCATTTAATCACCGCCATCACAACAATTAGGGGTTTCTAACCCTAAAATCGAGCTTAAGAACCTAGTTTAATCTTTAATGTACTTTCCACTATGACGACTTTAGTCCCCTAACTCTTAAGTTAGGAGACCTCCAACCGCATTATAATACATTTACCAACGTTTTCTTTCAAACATTTATAACCAAAGTTTAATCTAGTTTTTTTTCTTTACACACTATTCCACAAAATTAATCATTTAGAGGAAAAAATATAACTAAAATTATATTTTAATTCCACTAAAATCTCGGGGTGTTATAAATCTACCCCCTTAAAATGGTTTCGTCCCTGAAACCAAACCACAGTGCTCGACGTGATTTACCTACGTATAATTAAGAAGTTTTATGTACTCCTTAATGCCCGTTCCACTCAAGCATTATAGTCACTAGTGTTAATATATTCGTCAATACATGAGGTATTGCACTACACAACATAAAACAATATTAGGTGATCACCATACCTTTAAAATAGGTTCCACTAGGAGATCACATATGCCACTGTGATTAGAATCCACATCTTGAACTCTAACACCATACATAAGGCTTTAAGCATAAGTTTGTTAGCCATTATAAACTAAAAAGTTCATGTTAGGCCGATAACACATCGAAATCATCTTCACGGTTTTACTCTACTTTTTCATCACAACCTAGAATTTTCCACATATAACATAAAATGCATTCTATTGTATCTTATTGACACAACATAGATTTCCCACATTCCAACATATAAGATATTTTTCTCTAGTTTGTTAATACAAAATAGATATCTCCACGTTTCAATATTAACCTACTTATTCTACTTTGTTAACTCAAAATAGAATTCTCCATATTTCATCATCTAACATACTTATTCTACTTTGTTAAAACACAATAGGATTTTCCAACATTTCAATACTTAACATGCTTATTCTACTTTGTTAACACAAAATAGAATTTCCCAACATTTCAACATTTAACACACTTATTCTACTTTGTTAACACAAACTAGAATTTCCAACATTTTAACATTTAATACACTTATTCTATATTGTTAACACAAAATACAACTTTCTAACATTTCAACATTTAACAAACTTATTCAACTTTGTTAATTCAAAATAGAATTTCTCAACATTTCAACATCTAACATACTTGTTCTACTTTGTTACCACAAAATAGAATCTCTCAACATTTCAACATTTAAGATACTTATTATACTTTGTTAACACAAATTAGAATTTTCCAGCATTTCAATTTTTAAACACACTTATTCTACTTTGTTAAAACAAAATAAAAATTTCTAACATTTCAACATTTAACACACTTATTCTACTTTGTTAACACAAGATAGAGTTTCTAACATTTCAACATTTAACACACTTATTCTACTTTGTTAATACAAAATAGAATTTCTCAAAATTTCAACATCTAACATACTTATTATACTTTGTTAACACAAAATAGAATTTTCCAACATTTCACCTTTTAACAAACTTATTCTACTTTGTTAACAAAAAGTAGAATTTTCCAACGTTGCCCGTAGGACTTACCAACATTGCCCGTGTGACTTTTCAATATCGCCCATAGGACTTTCCAACATTGCCCATGGGACTTTCTAACATCGCCCATAGGACTTTCCAACATCGCCCATAGGACTTTCCAACATCGCCCATAGGACTTTCCAACATTGTCCGTAGGACTTTCCAACTTGTTCGTAGGACTTTTAACATTGCCCGTGGGACTTTCCAACATCGCCCATAGGACTTTCCAACATCACCCGTAGGACATTCCAACATTGTCCGTAGGACTTAATTTCCAATTTGTCCATAGGACTTTTCAACTTTTAGACACCAAAAAACAACAACTTGATGAACTAGGCAATACATTATTTAATTACCCTCATCTAGAAAATATTTTAGTCCAAAGATCTTAATCATCCACATATAAACACACAAATACATCATAACATGTTGGTCTACTACGATTAACATTAGTTCAACAATTTACCAACCCGACCCGTTGGCCCATTTAGCTATGATCATGCAATATAGGCCAACCTTTATTTCTACCACTTTACTAAACTTGCATAAAAGTTTTAGACACCCTATTATTACATAAGTTTTGATGTCTACTTCCACATATAACACACCACATTGGAGAATTTGGCAAAACAACTTTTATTCACATACAACTAATGGATGAGAAATTTCTAACATCCTAACCATCCCTTTTCACAAGCATGTGCATTATGGTTCAAAGCCATTTACTTCCACTTCATCCGAAGGCATGCATAATTCACAGCTACTTGTATCCACTATTCCTTACAGGCCAATGATCAAACATACTTTAACTATATACTTTTAATACATGTAGAATTTCACCATTTTACATACACATTCTTTATTCTACATTGTTAATACATGTTGAATCTTGCCACTTTTACATACACATTCTTTATTTTACATTGTTACTACATGTACAATTTCACCACGTTTTAACATTTTACATACTTTACAACTTTTAAAACTTTTCACAACTTAGCCTTTTATTATCTACACACTCGGGCACTGTGTTCGTGACACTAGCTGTTGTGTAAGATTTCTTCCACTTTTATCAAAATAGTTTTATGATCCTAGATCATATTTATCCACTACCACCCTTCGGTGTTTATGATCCTTAAGATCATTTCATCCACTTACACCCGTAGGTGTTCATGATTACTAAGATCATTTCATCCACTTACACCCATAGGTGCTTATGATCCTTACATGGTTCAACATATTCAAATTGTCATTTTCAACAGCTTATTCAGATTTTAAGGATTAACCTTAAATTTACAACTATCTCATAAGCTACCCACATATCGTATTCCATCATAACATAAACACATAACCGATGCATAAGTGATAAATAATAAGATATACTTACTCGTATGCAATTTGTGCATGGATTCCACCACTTTGAATATTTAAGAACAATCCCCTCGATAAAGTTTGGGAGCATCGTCTCGAACGTATCCAACTTTTTCTTACTTACTCTACTTGTTATTACAAGTAGAGTTCCAACGTATCCAACTTATCTTACTTACTCTACTTATTATTTAAAGTAGAGTTTTCAACATTCTAACTTATTTGTTTCCACTTGGCCCCCAACTTGGCCTTTCGTCGACTATGCACTCGGGTGTTGCATCTAATTTCACACAACTCTTAAATAAACATAGCAACCGATGTTAGTCATCAATAATTAACACATCTTAGCAATCAACATCTTATAGTAAAATAACTAAATACTTACCGGGTTGGACAATCAAGCGTTGAACCGAACACCTTCTTCATACAGAGAGCACTTGGTTTGAGTTCAAGTGCTCCCATAACACTTGAGTCCCTCAAACCTCGGCTCTGATACCAACTTGTAACGTCCATTACCCATATCTTAGATTATTTCAACGTTTGCGAAAGATAGGCCCAGTTATTTATATTTATTTTTTTAACAAGGTTTAAAACCCGAAAACATAATTTAAGAACTCCACTTGAATAATCGTATCTTAATTGAAATTTTTCATAGAAAATTTTGGCATGACCTATTCGTAAGTTCAAAGATCCTTACGAAGGCCTACCTGCTTATTCAACTTAATGCAACTTCAATTCACATGGTCGAACTAACCAAGTGACTACAAATTCAACGACTAAGAAATTGAAGGAGTTTAACTCCAAGACATATCAAAATAATTAGCATGACCCCTTTAGAACTAACCATAGGTTAAACACCTTCATCATTAAGTTATAAGAAAACCAACTTTCAAAACAAACAGCTACGAGTGTTCTGTTAGATTATATAACTATTTATCAGATTATTCACGAGTACGCAGTGGAATAAAACCTATGAATTAATCTAATTAACCGGATAGATGTTGTGTACCTTTTTAGCTCGGAAAGAGAAGATCCTCTAGGATTTGAAGTAAATCCCTCTACGATCGCACACACGACACACCGATGTACGTATGCTAGTACTTGATCACGAACTCTTATCCTTGATAAAGCTTGGTCGAACCACAAGGAAGATCGAACCCCTAGGGTTCTTTTCCTTTGCCGTAAATTAAAGAGAGAGAATAGAGAGAGATTAGGGTTTTGCACTTTATCAGATAAAATGCAGCAAATAAACCTTAAACCCATAAGGTTTATTTATAGGGTTTAGGAACTTGATAAACAAGTTAGGGTTTGGGATAGGGGCTTTACGATTTTCGGCCCTAAGGCCTATCCCAAAGCCTTTTCCTAATTGTAATCAAATTACAACTCTCTCTAATTACAACTAACACCCCTGTTAACAATTAACTGTCAGTTTTTAACGAAAACTCGTTAAATGTTCGTGATAAATATTAATTAACTAATTAATTAATACAAATACATTAGTGTCGAGACGTGTAACCCCGTAGGCTTAAATACTTTCCGGACATACGTTTATTAATACGTGATCATATCCCTACAGCTCCCACTTGAGCTCGTAATAATAAAGGTAATAACATTGGTTAGCGTCTAGCAACACGCCAATGCTCCCGGAAATATTTAAGTACAGTTTCTTAAAGTGTATTTAAATGGTACAGTCATTTACTATCCCTTTGTTACCGACACCGTGTTAAATATGGATACGGATCAAAGTCATTCCATACTTTAACGATTCTGTTTCTCATTCTCACAACTAACTTAAGATTACCAAATTGCAAATTCAGACATCTCTAGATTTCATTTGGGCACGGCCATGCAAACATCTTAATTAGTCCAATGAGGGGCCCAGTGGTATCTGCTTCAGCACAAAACTGAAGGAACAAATCCTCTTGACTACACGTGTCAAGTCACATACTTCACTACACTTACTGAAAATAGCCCTTTTGTACTACCTTATTCAGGATAGTTAGACCTATATCAAGTAGGTGCAATCCATACATGCATGACCTGCTTGTATCTCAAGTCTAAGGATAAATAAAGCAACCATTTACGAATTTCACTTAATGACGCCGATCCATATAGTGACAATTCGTTAGTGGGTTAGTCCAGTATGCATCCAATGAATACCATGTGAGTTTGGCAGGACCATCCTAACCAATCACTCAGATTTTGTCTTAGTTTAACTATGCTCCCACATAGTTAATTGACAATGGACAATTTAGAATACTTAGTAAGTATTCATGGATTAAACATGCAAATATAGGACACAACTTAACCATTATATGAAATCAAACGTATCAAGTACTTTATTTCATTATATAAATAGAAATTGTTTACATCCTTTATCCAAATACTGAAACATCAGACATACATGATTTAACTAGCTAATTTAAGTCCCATGCCCTCGGCATGCCTTTCAAGTTTTGGTCTCGATAGAGCTTTCGTGAAAGGATCAGCTAAGTTAATATCCGTGTGAACTTTGAGTAATTTTATTTCACCAAGTTCGATCTGCTCACGAACATAGTGATATCTCCTGGCATAGTGTCTGGCGCCCTTCTGAACTCCGGGTTCTTTGGCGATGATTAATGCACCCGAATTATCGCAGTACATGTCGATAGGAAAGTTACTTGTGGGGACAATGTCAAGCCCACTAATAAACTTCCTTATCCAGACAGCCTCCATTGCAGCCTCTCACGCAGCAATGTACTCAGACTCTGTTGCAGACATAGCAACTGTGGTTTGTTTCTTGCTCTTCCAATCCACAGCGCCTCCATTCAGAACGAAGACGTACCCAGACTAAGACTTCGTGTCATCTCTATCAGTCTGAAATCCAGCATCACAGTATCCGGTCACTTTGAGCTCTTGATCTGGATTTCCCCCATACACCAAAAACAAATCTCTAGTAGCCCGTAGGTACTTGAGAATGGTCTTAACAGCAGTCCAGTGACTTTCACCTGGATTCTGTTGAAATCGACTAACGATATTTTGCGCAAACGCTATATCAGGTCTAGTGCATCTCACCGCATACATTATAGAGCCTACAGCCGAAGCATAAGGGACTCTTTGAATACGGTTCACCTCATCAGGTGTAGAAGCACCTTGTTTGACCGATAGACCAAGTCCTTTGTGACAATCCGTCTTTTCAGGTCTTTTCCTGACTTTAACTGAACTTAAACTATAATAAATGTTGTGTGAACATTTATGTATTAACTGTGTTGACCTTAGCAAATTAGGGTTTTGTATAACCATCACTATACGAGCATGTACGTAAGTTTAAACGTTTGATATTCTTTGATTTTATGTAAACATGCGTTATGATTTCATGTGAATGTTTTATCATTTTATATGGCAATTGAACTTATGATTTATGTGATATATATGTATATATATGCACATTATATTATATGATTTTATGAGGCAATGCGCCCACTAAGTATATGTAACGTTCCTATTATTTTATGTGAGTTTACACGTATCGTTACGATTTCGGATTTATCATTTTATGTGAACTCAAAATATACATATATGGATTTGTATTAATTATTTCATGTGACGGAACAAGGTTTATGTTTTCATAAACGTTATACGTTAAATATGTTTTTACATACACACGTATTTTCACCGTTAAAATAATCTCCGTTAACCTCGTTAGGATTATTAATGATTTGTTAACCTCGAGGGACCAGTTTTGTAAATTTCTAAACTTCCTCTGGTTAAACAAACTTGGAGGTACCGGCGTCGTCATTTTCTAAACTCAAATACCCAAAGTGTAAAAGTTTGAGGGGCTAAACTTGTCAATTGACGAAAGTCAATTTGAACTCAATTAAAACGTCGGTCGAGACTTTTCCTTCCCCGGTAACCGACTCTTAATCACCATTCAATGCGAATTTTCGGTTACGGATTGATCCGTTGATCACCTCTTGAATCAACCATCGGTCCATTCCAATCATTGAAAAAGAAAAAAAAAACAACGGAGCTCTCCAATTCCAATTCTCGCGTTCGTTTCGACCTTCCACGAACCACCGCAAAATCCGGCCACCTTCATTTCTTGTTTATTTTCCACTGTAATTCCGGTCATCGGTCTCGCTTAGCCATCGAAGCTTCACCACCGTGTAACCACCCTGCGTGATCACCGTCCACCTTCGAGTAAACAGGAAGCAACAAGAATCGCGATTGGGTTAGATTTCGAGGGTAACGGGTTCGGCTTTCATCGTCACCATTTTGTCCAGATCTCATCACCGTCACTGAGGTAATCATCATCCATATCAGTCGCATCGTTTATGTGGGTCGTATGCGCGTTTTGTGTTTTCCGGTGATCGGAATAAATTCCGGTGGGTTTAGGGTTTTTATATGAAGAAGATGACATCCGACCTGGAGTGATTATATATTTCGCTTGCTGATTCCATTAACAAACAGTTAGGTGTCCGGGTGGTTAGGGGTGTTCTGTTATAATCTATGGGTTGTTGGTTCGAAACCCGGCTACCCCAAAATCTTTTTACTGATTTTCCGTGACCTGGTTTTCGCGCCTGTTAATAGTTAAAAGTATTTCTTTCGGATATGCTAACAAAAGGTGACTTGTCCTAGTCGCTAAAACCCTTACATGTGAGTTAGAGGTCACGGGTTCGAACCCGGTGACCCTCAATTGCTTATATATATAAGATGATCATTTTTTTTGTAAACCTCTACGCGAGTGTAGGAATTTTATAATGAAATAATTATAATATATATATTTTACAATACAAATATTATAAACGTTTGATATATATTTAAATAAATATTTATAGACATACAAATATATTTTGAGTACCCATTATTAACATAATTGTACATTTGGTTATGTATATATTTTTAATATGTACACATAATTTATTATCCGATTTCACAAACATATATTATTATTTAATAATATATCTTTTTAACGACTTTCGTAATCGTCACGATTTCGGCTATGTGCCATCCTCAACTCGTTTTGGACTCTATGTCTTCGTTATGTCGACGTATAACATAATTTATTTTCACCATTGGGCTAGAATTAGTCATGTATATTGAACACACACTTATGTATGTATGTTCGTTAGGTGCTTGGTAGATTACACAAGACCCATTATTGCTACTTGCTAATATTGTTTATCTGGAAACTTTTGCTGTGCAACCTAAGGTGAGTTTCACGGCCCCATTTTACTGTTTTAATCCTGTTGGGGGAGATTAACATGCATGCAAACATTTGAATTGTTAGATAATTATATCACCTGAATGATAGTGGCACACTTATTGAAAAGTCCTCACTTTTAGAGTTACTGTCAATGTGACATCAGCGGGAACTTATTTAGTAGATCTACTGGGCCTGACAAGCCCCACCCGGGTCATTCGCGCTGACTCGATTGGATATCGAACGGGTGTTATATACTTCTTAGTCTTAACGAGGCACAATTGAACTTGTCGAGCTTCAGTAACTGGATAGCTAGTTGATCTAGTCAAACGTGCACTGATTTCTTGAAAATAGCCTAGCTAGCTATTGATATATTATCTGGATTTTATTAACTGAACTTGAGCATGTACTTGAACTGTTGTTGAACAGTCAACCTTGAACTTAAACTTGAACTGTCGACGAACAGTTGATTTACACTAAACTGGGACTGTTGTTGAACAGTCGATTTACATTAAGTGGAACTATTTTTGAACTGATAAACTTGTGAACTCACCAACCTTTGTGTTGACACTTTTTAGCATGTTATTTCTCAGGTTGCGGATGTTCGAGTATCACGAGTATGCATGCATGAGACTTTGAAACCCTTTTTGTGTCTTTGAACAAGCCACGTCACCTTAGGTGACGACGTTTTTACATAAATAATTTAATTGTATTTACGCTTCCGCAATTGTAACACTCTGAATTTATATTTTAATGAAATATGAAACGTTTTTATTAATTGCTGGTCGTTTGGTGTAACTAATGGACGGCGATCCTGGTTTGTCACGCTCCCTGTGGCGCGTTAACGCGCGTGGGATTTTTGGGGGTGTGACATCCTTCCTGCATAGGTACTATACCACGCTTGGAATTCTCCATCTTGAATCGCTTCAAGATCTTATCAATATAAGCACTTTGACTTAGTCCAATCAACCGCTTAGTTCTATCTCTATAGATCTTGATTCCAAGAATAAATGCTGCTTCTCCCAAGTCTTTCATGGCAAAACACTTTCCAAGATGGGATTTTACATCTTGCAACATTGGAATGTGTTTTCCTATAATCAATATGTCATCTACATATAAGACAAGGAAAGTAACATTACTCCCACTAGCTTTGCGATATACACATGGCTCATCGGGATTCTGAACGAAACCATACTTTTTGATTTCTTCATCAAACCGTTTATTCGAACTCCTTGATGCTTGCTTTAGTCCATAAATGGACCTTTGAAGCTTACATACTCGGTTGGGATGTTGTGGATCAATGAACCCTTCAGGTTGATCCATATAGACTTCTTCATCCAAGTAACCATTTAAGATGGCAGTCTTAACATCCATTTGCCATATCTCAAAGTCATAGTACGCTGCTATGGCTAAGAGAATCCTAATAGCTCTAATGTCAGCTACTGGTGAAAAGGTCTCATCATAGTCAACGCCAAAATATTGAGTATAACCATTCGCCACAAGACGAGTTTTATAGGTGTGTACATTTCCATCCATGTCGGTCTTCTTCTTGAAGATCCATTTACTCCCAACGGTCTTCGCGTTAGGAGGAAGATCAACCAAGTTCCAAACTTGATTATCTTTCATGGATTTCATTTCCACGTTCACAGCTTCCAGCCATTTGTCAGATTCCGGATCTGATAATGCAGCTTTGAAGTTCGGAGGCTCATTGAGATCTCCTGATACGTTATCCTCGGATTCGACTAGACCAATCCATCTATCCGGATTACGTACGATCCTTTCGGATCTACGAAGTGGAATCGCAACATCATTGACTTGAAGTTCATCACTTTGAACATTCCCCCCCCCCCCCAAGTTGATGATTGCTAGTTGTTTCAGAAGGTGACACATCTTCTAGTAGTTCTACAATTCTCCCACTGTTCTCTTGAGCTATAAAATTCTTTTCAAAGAATTCAGTATATCGAGCAACACGAATAGTATTTTCGGAAGGATTGTAAAAGTAGTAACCCATTGTTTCCTTTGGGTATCCTACGAAGATGCACTTAGTAGTCCTGGGTTGTAGTTTGTCAGGCGTATCACGCTTCACAAGTGCCTCACATTCCCAGACTCTTAAGTAAGACAACACAGGGACTTCTCCATGCCACAGTTGATGCGGTGTCTTTTCAACCTTCTTGGTTGGAACCATATTTAGAATGCGTACAGCGGTTTCTAGAGCAAAATCCCAAAATGATATTGGGAGAGTTGTAAGGTTCATCATCGACCTTACCATTTCTAGTAAGGTTCAATTCCTCCTTTTAGAGACTCCATTATGCTGAGGAGTGTAAGGAGGAGTAAGCTGTTGGACAATTCCACACGCTTTAAGATAATCTTTAAACTCTTGGCTTAAGTATTCTCCACCACGATCCGATCGAAGGATCTTGATGGTCTTTCCGAGTTGATTTTCTACTTCGTTCTTGAACTCTTTGAATGTTTCAAATACCTCATGTTTATGTTTAAGCAAGTAAACCTAACCATAACGACTGAAATCATCCGTGAAAGTCACGAAGTAGCTAGCACCTTGTCTTGACACATGTCTAAATGGGCCACATACATCGGTGTGGATGAGTCCAAGTAGCTCTTTTGCCCTTTGCGGCTTGTTCGGAAAGGGTTTTCTAGTCATCTTTCCTGATATACAGGAAACGCATTTGTCAAATGATTCATCATTTGATTTTAAGATCACTTCACGTTGAAGTCTTTCAATGCGGTTTTTGCCAACATGGGCAAGACGACAGTGCCATAGATAGGTAGAGTCCAAATTAGTTTTGGCTCGTTTGCTAACATGATACAATGAATTATTATTGTTGCAACCACGCATATCAATTTCATAAATGCCATTACAAGGGATCGCATCAAAATAATGAACATTATTCTTAGAAACTGAAATACTGATATTATTAAAAACATTAATATATCCTTTGTTTTTCAACAATGAAACTGAAATAACACCTCTAGTAATAGAAGGTGCATAATGACAATTGTCTAAAACAATGATTAACCCAGAAGGAAGAACTAAATGAAATTCTCCTATAGCTTCCACAGCTGCTGGCAAACCATTTCCCACGAATAGCTGCAAAGCTCCAGGCTTCAGTTTCCTCCTGTTTCTAAGACCCTGCAACGTATTACAGATATGAGTTCCACAGCCGGTGTCATACACCCATGAATCACACTTAGAGAAGGAAAATAATTCAATTGTGAAGATACCTAAAGTACTAGCCCCGCTAGTATTCTTTCTCTTCTTCATCAACTCAGCTAGATAGGTAGGACAGTTCCTCTTCCAGTGTCCAACTTCACCACAATGGTGACAGATCTGGTCTTTAGCCGGATGCTCTTTTGCGGCCGGAGGGGTTTGCTTGGTTTTAGGAACAAGCGCAACTGCCTTGCCTTTTCCTTTACCATCATTCTTGCCCTTCGCCTTTTGCGGTCGTTTAGCCTTTTGGATCTTGCCCCCCTTGATCATAAGGACTTGGGGTGTTTCAGTGGCCTTCTTAGGAATCATTTTTTCATACTCGACAAGCATAGCATGAAGCTCAGGTATAGTCTTAGTCATACTATGCATGTTGTAGTTGCGCACAAAACCCTCAAAATCCGTCGTAAGAGATTTGAGGATCATGCCAACTGCCACAGCTTGATTATACCCATAATTGAGCGATTCCAATTTGTCAAAGTAGCTCTTCATCTTGAGCACATGACTACTGACCGATTTACCAGTTTCAAGCTTCAAGTCGTGGAGTTCCACAACTAGGTCGAACAATTCAACACCAGCTTGTTTTTCATACATCTTCTTTAGCTCTTTGATCATATCACAAGGTGTATGAAATTCGTATTGCTTCTGAAGATCGGGAGTCATACTCGAGATCATCATGCAAGCAACCTCATCGTATCTGCTATACTCTGCATTGTAGAACGCTTTCTCTTGATCAGAAGCATTAGTAGCTGGCTCGGTCGGCCAATGATTTTCAAGGACATCGGTCCTCCGTTCAACTCTAAGGACAATCCTCAGTTGACGGTACCAGTCATTGAAGTTAGATCCATTCAGCTTTTCTCTTTCAAACATTTGACGAAAAGCATGACCAACATTGTTTTGAGGAGGGTTTGTTGCCATCTACAAAACAGATTAAGTTCAAAAATCAGTATTTTCGATAATTAAGTCCTTAATAATTTAATTACCCAATGTTTAAATAACTTTAAACAATTAAGCTTATTAAGGCTAGGATCCTAATGGCATGCCCTCATTTCATCAGTTGATCTGCTAGAAATGATGCATTCAAAAGGTAAGTGACGATTAATAATTGTATTCCAAATACAATTCCTAGATTTTATGGGACCTACAACTTGCACCAAGTGATTTGTAATCATGTTTCATGTAACATTCCGGTTTTTCCGATTGTCTGATTTTATCCTTATTGTAACCCGATCCGTTGATTGATAATCGAATTTATGGGTATTGATCGATTTTGATGTTTATTAACCTAATTTCATGTTATTGATCCATTATCATGTTTATTGATCGATTTGATGTTCGATTTGCCTTTAATTTGGATGTTACGCGAACATGTCACTTAATTACGTTCAACCGGGAATTTGATCAATCTAAACGTGTATGACCTTTGTGTGTAATACTAGTTACACACACAAGTGAATACAAGCGAAGGTTGGTGTGAATTCAAGGTCTAGAATGGAAACGGTGAAAGTTCGGTAAATCCCGCGCGATTTTGATTTTAACCGGGAGATCACATTTTGAGTTTCGTATATCAATTTTATCATGTTTATGAGTCATATGATCATTTATCATGTCACGAGTCGTCACACACTTGATCGGATCGCAAAGCGTTGGTGAATTGCTTAAAAACGAGAAAAACGACAAAACCGACCAAAAATACACTTTTTATGATATTAAATCAACCGTTAATCGTTAGGAGACATATCATATATCAAATTTAGTGGATTAAATGTGGTTGACATGAGGACAAACTTAAAATGAGGAAATTGGGCGAAAACGGGGGTCGAAACGGAGTTAGAACGCGAAAATTGGAGCGAAAACAACGCGTGGGCCAGGCCAGGAAAACGCCGCGGTACGCGCCGCCCCTGGGCCTAGCCCTCGCGTACCGCCCACCGACATGGGCTGAGGAAATCGGTCTTTTGCCCTAAATTGCGCCTATTTAAGCCATTTTTCTCCATTTAGCCTCCATGCTTTCACTCCTAATCACCCTAAAAACCCTAGAACGGCTGTGGCTAACTTAGATCAAGATCCTTGAAGATTTTGGAGCCAAGTTTAGTGATTTGGAGCCTCGTTTAGTGTCGGTTTTTCATCAAAAAGGTTAGAATCTTCAAACCGAACCTCCATCTTCTTGATTCTTTCATCCCTCATCATCAAGATCCAACCTTTATGCATTCTTAAACCTAGATCTTACATTACACAACTAGATCTAGTGATTTTATGCAAAAAGAATAGATTTTTATTGGTTTTTATAACTTTTTATGACACTTTTTGTTAAAAACTCATTAGATCTTTATAGATCTTGATAGATCTAGTTTATGGATGGAAATACACCCTCTTTATACATGTCTTGGACATGAGAACACATCCTATTCTTGGACATGAGAACACATCCTATTCCTTGGATCTTCATAGATCTAAGTTTCTACCTAAACAATCTTGTTGGATCTTGACATTGACACCATAAAAATGGTATGTCTAGGGTTTGGGATGAATGAATCATCACCATGGTTATAGATCTAGGACTTCATGAAGTAAAAATATGATTTTTATGTGTTTTTCTTGAATTATCATGTTTAGATCTTGATTAGATGATGCTATAGTTTAACTAGAATATTAGATCTAGGGATTTTGTTATGAAAAATATGATTTTGGACCTAGATCTAGGGTTATGCCTTGTTTAGGATTAAATCTTGAATGATTAGCTATTTTAATTAGAATAACTAGTATTTTTGGAATTTAAAAATAAACCTTTTTGAGTAAATCATTGTGTTAACTTTGGAGTCATGCCTTGAAATTTTATTTGGTAATTATATATGTATAGATGAGCCCTAAATTAATTTTTGGTAATTAAATATGGTTCGGTTGATTTTATAGGAAATAATCAAATTGAGACGTTGTAAAGTTTTATGACTAAGTAAATAATTATTTTTGCTTAACATTTGACCTAGATATAAGTTTGACCACTTGATTACTTATATTCTCATATTATTACTTGAATACTCCACCAACGAGTCGCGTATCCGATCGAGTCCGTCGTGTCATGGCTAGTCACACGTTTTATCCGTTCGAATACTTATTTAGTTATTTATCTTTTGTCGGTATTTTCTCCATCACGTTCGATCGTAAAGGTGATCTCCGGGATTGATTCGCGCCGCTATTCTTCGGTTTTACTCTCGACGCTTTAGCTATCATGTGAGTTTTCAAAGCCCCTTTTTACTTAAATGTTTTTGGGGTGCAACATGTATCATGTTATCAAATTCTATTTTCACATGCGTATTCTATGTTCGATGATTACTTGAAACTTGTATGATTGTCTTGATTGTTTGGTTGAACGATTGAACAATTGAACGATGGAACGATGAACGATTGAACGATGAACGTAATTATTAACATTAAACATGTCGGGGTTACGATAATAGATCTATTGGCCTGACAAGCCCACTTGGCCTGCCTCGCGTGTGGCGCCTTGTGATTGAAAGCCTAATTGTCAAGGGTTGGATTACGTTAACTAATCATTTTATCATTAATAATTTTTTTATCAATTATCATCTTATTTAACTTGTACGCATGCTTTTGAACGTTGTCACTAAACCTATGAATTCTCACCAACTATTTTTAGTTGACTCTTTTTGTAACATGTTGCAGGTAATGCGGTTTGATTTGGATATCATCAATTTAGGGTTGCATCGGCTTTAGAGAGACCTTATTAAATAATGAACAGTTATGCTTAGACTATGTTTTATATTGTTTATCGTATGTTGTGACTTGGATGCTATGGTTTGTTTATTTGCTATGAAATGGGTAACTATTATGATTATCGCAACCTAATTTAGTGTTGTGAGCTTCTGGACAATCTTCGTGCCCCGACGTATTCCACCGTCGGTTGGGGTGTGATAGATTGGTATCAGAGCCACGGCTATAGGGATCTAGGTTATTAGAACTGGTTTGACCTAGACTATTGCCTTAGGTGTCCGGCATGAGTGCCTCATGCGCAATATGCCTAATTGTTTATTTTTGTCCAGTAAATTGCTTCCTAATTGTTGCCTATTTCAAATGCTTGTTCCCGTAAATCAGCACGCACTCGAACATGAATCACTAAGGCTTCCTAGTCTCTTCCTTAGAAAAATGGTGCCTTACGTACCATTTAGGAAAAATGTGATTTTCATGATTTTCAAATCTCGTCGGAATTAGGGTTTTAGTGGTAGACATGTAGTAACTGGAAGGGTGAAATCACCGGTAGTCGGGGTCTCTGTCAAGAAAAGCGTTGCACATAAGCCCTATCAACCATTGGGCCCGGATGCTCACCTAGGACGCCCCGATGAGAGTGATGAAACCTATTAGGCCAAAGCATGCCTCTACCACTAGGACCTTGATCTGATTAGTCTCGGTTGTAGCCTTCCAATCGGGAGGTGAGAACCACTCCGTCATGTTTTATCTCAAATGCTCGATTTCACATTTTGACGCGCGATTATGTTTAAACAAATGATTTTTGATAAACTATGGTCATGAGTTACACGGTATCACGGTTCGATAACACACACCAGTTTTACACTTAACCATTTTACCCTCAAAAATTTGATTATCAATCACATCACATCATGACTCATCATTATTGTTCTTGAATCTCAGCATGTCGATCCATTTCAAGGGACGCCGAAAGGGAGATAGCGGCCGCAAAATGGCCTCGGTAATAGCCAAGCAGATGGCTGAGGTTCTTCCCGGTATCGTGGCTCAAATTCAGCAGGGTGTGAATGCTAACCCTGCTAATGCTGCTACTATGGCTACTTGTTCATTCAAGCATTTTAACTCCTGCAACCCTCCCAAATTCAAGGGAACCGAGGGTCCTATTGGTTTACTTCAGTGGTTCGAGGGGATGGAAAACACCTTCGTTAACAGTGACTGTCCTGATCATCTGAAGGTCCCGCGAGCCACCAGCACTCTCACTGAAAAAGCTCTCACATGGTGGAACAGCAAGAAACGGATTCGTGGGTCCGATGAGGCCTTAGCTCTATCTTGGGATGAACTAAAGGAAGTCATGAGGGAAAAATACTGTCCCCGTTCTGAGTTAAAGAAACTTGAGGATGAATTTCGGGCGCTGAAACAATACAGTGGGGAAAATCAGGAGTATACCTATCGTTTCTATGAGTTGAAAATCCTGGTGCCTGAAATCGTCTCTCCTGAATTCTGAGCTGTTGAATGTTATATCGGTGGGTTACCTGATGAAATACAGGATTCTATCTGGGCCAGCAATCCTGCGACACTTGACAGCGCTGTTCGTCTTGCTGCTCGTTTGACCGATAACCACGTGAAAGAGGGTAAGCTGATAAGAAGGGGTTCTAAGAAGGAATCGGGTACTGAAAAGGCCGAACCCGCGGCCGAAAAGGAGTACAAAACTGAGACATCTGCTGCTAAGAGTAACAAAAAGAAACGTAAGGGGCGAAACTTTGCGGTTACTACTACTCCTGCACCTGCTATTCCTGCCACCCCTGTTGCACAATGGGCTCCTGATGCACCTCCAGCTAAGAAACCTTACACGGGTACCCATCCTCTTTGTGCCCGGTGTAACCATCATCATCCTGTGCAGGCCCAGTGTTGGCAGTGCACCAATTGTGGGCGCTTTGGTCATCCCACTCATGCTTGTCGCATGCCTGTTCGAGCCCAGCCTTTGGCCCAGTATCCAGCCCAACCTCTGATAGCCCAAGATCCTAATGTTCAGGTTCAGGTTCGGGCTTGCTACAATTGTGGATCCACCAATCATCTGAGGAACGCTTGCCCTGCTCTCGCGGTTGCTAACCCGCCTGCTGCTAATGTTAATCGTGGTGCTCCAGCTCGTGCCTTTGTCATCAATGCTAATCAGGTTTGCAATCATGTCTCTTTATACTTGTAATCAGTTTCTGTTATCAATTTTATTCTCATATATCTTTCCGGTGTATATTAATCAGGCTCAGGCGAACCAGGAGGTCGTCAATGGTACGTTTCTTGTGAACAACCATTATGCCTCTATATTATTTGATTCTGGTGCCGATCGTAGTTTTGTATCATTAGAGTTTGAGCCTTTACTTGACACACCACGTACTGCACTCGATTATCCATTCACGGTTGAGATCGCGGATGGAAAACCTATTGCTCTTGATTCTATTGTTCACGGTTGCAAGTTGGATTTCAAGGACCATATTTTCCCTATCGATCTTATTCCAATGCATCTCGGGAGTTTTGATATCATTATTGGTATGGATTGGTTGTCTCACCATCGTGCTGAACTCGTTTGTTTCGATAAAATCATTCGCATTCCCCGTCCGGGTGGCCAGTTTCTGATTATTCATGGCGATAAACCTTCATGCGGGCTCAAGCTTATGTCTTATACAAAGGCCCATAAGTACTTACGCAAGGAGTATCCAGCTTTTCTGGCGCATGTTATGGAGGTTCGAGAAAAAGAAAGGGGAATCGAAGACATCCCGATCGCGAGAGACTTTCCGGAAGTTTTTCCCGATGACATTACGGGTCTTCCTCCCGTTCGCCAAGTTGACTTCCGTATCGACCTTGTTCCAGGAGCTACTCCGGTAGCTAAGTCGCCATATCGCCTCGCACCCTCATAAATGGAAGAGTTGGCTAAACAACTCCAAGAGCTTTCTGACAAGGGTTTCATTCGACCGAGTTCCTCCCCATGGGGAGCACCCATCCTATTTGTCAAAAAGAAGGATGGTACTCTTCGTATGTGCATTGATTATCGTAGGCTTAACAAACTCACCATCAAGAACCGTTATCCGTTGCCTCGTATTGATGACCTCTTCGATCAGCTTCAAGGAGCCACTTGTTTTTCAAAAATCGATCTTCGTTCCGGTTATCATCAGCTTCGAGTTGCGGAGGAGGATGTTCACAAAACCGCCTTTCGCACTCGTTATGGCCACTTTGAGTTCACTGTCATGCCTTTTGGGTTGACAAACGCTCCTGCTAAATATTCATGGACCTCATGAATCGTGTTTGTAAACCCTATCTTGATAAATTTGTTTTCGTATTCATTGATGATATCTTGATCTACTCAAAGTCTAAGGCTGAACATGAGACTCACCTACGCCTTGTACTTGAACTCCTGAAGAAAGAGCAGCTTTACGCCAAATTCTCCAAGTGTGAATTTTGGCTGAAAGAGGTTCAATTTTTGGGACACATTGTTAACGACAAGGGTATTCATGTTGATCCTTTTAAAATTGAGGCCGTTAAGAGTTGGTGTACCCCTACTACACCTACTGAAGTCCGCTCGTTTCTTGGGTTAGCGGGCTATTATAGACGCTTTATTGCTAATTTCTCTCGCATCGCCTTGCCTCTTACTGCCTTGACTCAGAAAAGTCAACCCTTCGAGTGGGGTCCCGCTCAGGAAAGCGCATTCCAGACACTTAAGAAAATGTTGTGTGAAGCCCCTATCTTAACTCTTTCTCATGGGACAGATGATTTTGTGGTCTATTGTGATGCTTCTCATCAAGGCCTTGGTTGCGTTCTCATGCAACGAGGAAAGGTAATCGCATATGGTTCGAGACAGCTTAAGAAGCACGAGAAAAATTACACGACGCATGATCTCGAGCTTGGTGCGGTCGTGTTTGCTCTAAAACTCTGGAGGCATTACCTATACGGTGTAGGGATATGATCATGTAATAGTAAGCGTATGTCTGGAAATTATTTAAGCCTACGGGGTCACACGTCTCGACACCAAATGTATTAATATTAATTAAAAGTTAATTAATATTTATCACGAACATTTAACGAGGTTTCGTTAAAAACTGAAAATTAATTGTTAACAGAGGGGTGTTAGTTGTAATTAGAGAGAGTTGTAATTGGATTAAGATTAGGGAAAGGCTTTGGGATAAGCCTTAAGGCCGAAATTTGGTTATGCCTATCCCAAGCCCTAACTTGCTTATCAAGTTCCTCTAAACCTATAAATAGACCATCTTGGTTTAAGGTTTAGGTGCTGGTTGCATTTATCTGATAAAGGTGCAAACCCTAATTCTCTCTCTCTCTACTCTCTCGAATTCGGCAACAAGAAAACCCAAGGGGGGTTTCGGTTCTTGTGTGGTTCGACCAAGCCTACATCAAGAGGAGTTCGTGATCGGTTGCTAGCACATAGCATTGGTGTGTTGTGTGTGCGATCGTAGAGGGATTTGTGTTAAATCCTCCAAGAGATCAAGTCTTGCCGAACTAAAAAGGTACACGTTCTAAAACTGGTTAGTTAGATTAATTCATAGGTTTCTTTCCGCTGCGTACTCGTGTTTTGATAAATAGTTATATAACCCAACAGTGGTATCACGAGCCACCTATGATTTTAATTAATTACCGGGAATAAAACTTGGAAGGGGGGTAACCAAAACAAGATTCTAGCTTTTCGATTCATTTAAAAATCGTGTTTTACAATTGGAAAAGGTTTCGCAATTGGTAAAAACGAAAAAAATCGATGGAATAGGACTTTTCGACCCGATCGAAAAGTCCCTGACCGAAAAACGCTTCTCGACCCGATCGAAAACCCTTGATTTCCGATCGGAAAACCTATTCCGGTGCGGAGACCCTTGATTTCCGACCGGAAACCCTACTTTTCGATCCAAATCGTAAAGTGTTTACGAACTGATCGAAAAGCACCCGATCGAAAACCCCACTTTTCGATCCAAATCGTAAAGTGTTTACGGGTCGGTCGAAAAGTACCCGATCGGAAAGGCTTTTCGACCCGATCGAATAGTCCACGATCGAAAAGTACCCGATCGAAAACCCTGTTTCGATCGGAAACCTCTGCTTTCCGATCGTAAACTCTAATAATGGATCGAAAACCTCTTGCCGAATCGGAAACCCTAATTTTTAGCTCTAAAATTTGATTTTTGTGATCTAAAATTATAAATCCAAGTTTTTGTCATTATTAGATAATTGTTATGAACAACATGTTGTACCTTTAGATTTTAAAGTGTTAAAAAGAAGTAAAAACCATGATGTTTCATGCAAATCGTTCGTGGTTATTACTTAAATGAAAGAGGATTAAATTAAAATTATATGTGATAATTAGAAACCCTAAGATTATGTGATTATCTGATAATTGTGACATAATAAAAGGTTTATTGCAAATTTGTTTTACGAAAATCGAAATTTGCTCAAATAATCTATAGAAATATGATTTTGTTTATAAAATAAAATTTGTGTCCTAAAAGTCAAAAGAAACACCGGCTCACCCATTTGAACACACTCTAAGAGAGGTATAAGTCGGGTCGCCATGCTTCCCTAAAGTGGGTAGGTTTTTAATTGCAAAAGTTGCAAACCTCACCCCTACGCTTCTTTGTGTGTTGCAAATGGAGCTACCGAGCTCTTTTGATTTGGAAGACAAACTAAGAATTTTATAAACATATTATGTGGTGAAGGTATGCATGAACCTTCACACATAACTTTTTTGATAACACATCAAAATTGCTTTGACCCATTGAAACTTAAGTCTTTGCCATCCACCTTGTAAAGGACACTTGTGGATGTCATCTTACTCATTGGTACACAATGGTAAAATGGCATTTGCATGACAAATTCCCACTCATTGGTACACAATGGTGGACAATTTGTGCGTTCTTGGCTGGACGACTTAAAACGAGCTAGGCGGTGAGACCCTTGGCCCGTGGCAAAAGATGGGATGAAACATGACTACAAATCACTTGGTGCAAGTTGTAGGTCCCATAAAATCTAGGAATTGTATTTGGAATACAATTAGTGATCGTCACTTACCATTTGAATGCATCATTTCTAGCAGATCAACTGATGAAATGATGGCATGTCAATTGGATCCTAGCCTTAATAAAGCTTAATTGTTTAAAGGTGTTTAAACATTGGGTAATTAAATTTATTAAGGAAAAGATTATCGAAAATACTGATTTTTGAACTTAATCTGTTTTGTAGATGGCAACAAACCCTCCTCAAAACAATGTTGGTCATGCTTTTCGTCAAATGTTTGAAAGAGAAAAGCTGAACGGATCTAACTTCAATGACTGGTACCGTCAACTAAGGATTGTCCTTAGAGTTGAACGGAGAACCGATGTCCTTGAACATCATTGGCCGACCGAGCCAGCTGCTGATGCTTCTGAGCAAGAGAAAGCGTTCTACAACGCAGAGTATAGCAGATACGATGAGGTTGCTTGCATGATGATCTCGAGTATGACTCCCGATCTTCAGAAGCAATACGAATTTCATACACCTTGTGATATGATCAAAGAGCTGAAAAAGATGTATGAAAAACAAGCTGGTGTCGAATTGTTCGACCTAGTTGTGGAACTCCACGACTTAAAGCTTGAAACTGGTAAATCGGTCAGTAGTCATGTGCTCAAGATGAAGATCTACTTTGACAAATTGGAATCGCTCAATTATGGGTATAATCGTGCTGTTGCAGTTGGCATGATCCTCAAATCGCTTACGAAGCAATCGATTCCTAAAAGGGCCACTGAAACACCCCAAGTTCTTATGATCAAGGGGGGTAAGATCCAAAAGGCTAAACGACCGCAAAAGGGGAAGGGCAAGATTGATGGCAAGGGTAAAGGCAAGGCTGTTGCCCATATCCCTAAAGCCAAGCAAACCCCTCCGGCCCCTAAAGAGCATCCGGCTAAGGACCAGATCTGTCACCATTGTGGTGAAGTTGGACATTGGAAGAGGAACTGTCCTACCTACCTAGCTGAGTTGATGAAGAAGAGAAAGAATACTAGTGGGACTAGTACTTCAGGTATCTTCACAATTGAATTATTTTCCTTTTCTAAGAGTGATTCATGGGTGTATGACACCGGCTGTGGAACTCACATCTGTAATTCGTTACAGGGTCTTAGAAAGAGGAGGAAACTGAAGCCTGAGGCTTTGCAGCTGTTCGTTGGAAATGGTTTGCCAGCAGCTGTGGAAGCTATAGGAGAATTTCATTTAATTCTGCCTTCTGGGTTGTTTATTGTATTAGACAATTGTCATTATGCACCTTCTATCACTAGAGGTGTTATTTCAGTTTCTTTGTTGAAAAACCAAGGATACATTAATGTTTTTAATGATATCGGTATTTCAGTTTCTAAAAATAATGTTCATTATTTTGATGCTATTCCTTGTGATGGCATTTATGAAATTGATATGCGTGGTTGTGTTTCAAATAATTCAATGTTCACAGTTAGCAAACGAGCCAAAACTAGTTTGGACTCTACCTATCTTTGGCACTGTCGTCTTGCCCATGTTGGCAAAAACCGCATTGAAAGACTTCAACGTGAAGGGATCTTACAATCAAATGATGAATCATTTGATCAATGCGTTTCCTGTATCTCAGGAAAGATGACAAGAAAACCCTTTCCGAACAAGCCGCAAAGGGCCAAAGACCTACTTGGACTCATTCATACTGATGTTTGTGGCCCATTTAGGCATGTGTCAAGAAAAGGTGCTAGCTACTTCTTAACTTTCACGGATGATTTCAGCCGTTATGGTTATGTTTACTTGCTTAAACATAAACATGAGGTATTTGAAACATTCAAAGAGTTTAAGAACGAAGTTGAAAATCAACTCGGTAAGACCATCAAGATCCTTCGATCGGATCGTGGTGGAGAATACCTAAGCCAAGAGTTTAAGGATTATCTTAAAGCGTGTGGAATTGTCCAACAGCTTACTCCTCCTTATACTCCTCAGCATAATGGAGTGTCTGAGACGAGGAATCGAACCTTACTAGAGATGGTGAGGTCGATGATGAACCTTACAACTCTCCCATTATCATTTTGGGATTTTGCTCTTGAAACCGCTGTACGCGTTCTAAATATGGTTCCAACCAAGAAGGTTGAAAAGACACCATATCAATTATGGCATGGAGAAGTCCCTGTGTTGTCTTACTTACGAGTCTGGGGATGTGAGGCATTTGTGAAGCGTGATACGCCTGACAAACTACAACCCAGGACTACTAAGTGCATCTTCGTGGGACACCCAAAGGAAACAATGGGTTACTACTTCTATAATTCTTCAGAAAACACTGTTCGTGTTGCTCGATATGCTGAATTCTTTGAAAAGAATTTTATAGCTCAAGAGAACAGTGGGAGAATTGTAGAACTACTAGAAGATGTGTCACCTTCTAAAACAACTAGCAATCATCAACTTGGGGGGGGGGGAATGTTCAAAGTGATGAACCTCAAGTCGATGATGTTGCGATTCCACTTCGTAGATCCGAAAGGGTCGTACGTAATCCGGATAGATGGATTGGTCTAGTCGAATCCGAGGATAACGTATCAGGAGATCTCGATGAGCCTCCGGACTTCAAAGCTGCATTATCAGATCCGGAATCTGACAAATGGCTTGAAGCTGCGAACGTGGAAATGAAATCCATGCAAGATAACCACGTTTGGACCCTGGTTGATCTTCCTCCTAACGCAAGAACCGTTGGGAGTAAATGGCTCTTCAAGAAGAAGACCGACATGGATGGAAATGTACACACCTATAAAGCTCGTCTCGTGGCGAAAGGTTATACTCAACGTTTTGGCGTTGACTATGAGGAGACCTTTTCACCAGTAGCAGACATTAGAGCTATTAGGATCCTCTTAGCCATAGCAGCGTACTATGACTTTGAAATATGGCAAATGGATGTTAAGACTGCCTTCTTAAATGGTTACTTGGATGAAGAAGTCTATATGGATCAACCTGAAGGGTTCATTGATCCAAAACATCCCAACCAAGTATGCAAGCTTCAAAGGTCCATTTATGGACTAAAGCAAGCATCGAGGAGTTGGAATAAACGGTTTGATGAAGAAATCAAAAAGTTTGGTTTCGTTCAGAATCCCGATGAGCCATGTGTATATCGCAAAGCTAGTGGGAGTAATGTTACTTTCCTTGTCTTATATGTAGATGACATATTGATTATAGGAAAACACATTCCAATGTTGCAAGATGTAAAATCCCACCTTGGAAAGTGTTTTGCCATGAAAGACTTGGGAGAAGCAGCATTCATTCTTGGAATCAAGATCTATAGAGATAGAACTAAGCGGTTGATTGGACTAAGTCAAAGTGCTTATATTGATAAGATCTTGAAGCGATTCAAGATGGAGAATTCCAAGCGTGGTATAGTACCAATGCAGGAAGGACTTGGTCTGTCGGTCAAACAAGGTGCTTCTACACCTGATGAGGTGAAGCGTATGCAGAGAGTCCCTTATGCTTCGGCTGTAGGCTCTATAATCTATGCGGTGAGATGCACTAGACCTGATATAGCGTTTGCGCAGAATATCATTAGCCGTTATCAACAGAATCCAGGTGAAAGTCACTGGACTGCTGTTAAGACCATTCTCAAGTACCTACGGGCTACTAGAGATTTGTTTTTGGTATATGGGGGAAATCCAGATCAAGAGCTCAAAGTGACTGGATACTGTGATGCTGGATTTCAGACTGATAGAGATGACACGAAGTCTCAGTCTGGGTACGTCTTCGTTATGAATGGAGGCGCTGTGGATTGGAAAAGCAAGAAACAAACCACAGTTGCTATGTCTGCAACAGAGTCTGAGTACATTGCTGCTTCGAAGCTGCAATGGAGGCTGTCTGGATAAGGAAGTTTATTAGTGGGCTTGACGTTGTCCCCACAAGTAACTTGCCTATTGACATGTACTGCGATAACTCGGGTGCATTAGTCATCGCCAAAGAACCCGGAGTTCAGAAGGGCGCCAGACACTATGCCAGGAGATATCACTATGTTCGTGAGCAGATCGAACTAGGTGAAATCAAATTACTCAAAGTTCACACAGATATTAACTTAGCTGATCCTTTCACGAAAGCTTTGTCGAGGCCGAAACTTGAAAGGCATGCCAAGGGCATGGGACTTAAATTAGCTAGTTAAATCATGTATGTCTGATTTTCGGTATTTGGATAAGGGATGTTAAACAATTTCTATTAATATAATGAAATAAAGTACTTGATATGTTTGATTTCATTTAATAGTAAATTGTGTCCTATATTTGCATGTTTAATCCTTGAGTACTTGTCAAGTATTCTAAATTGTCCATTGTCGATTAACTATATGGGAATATAGTTAAACTAAGACAAAATCTGAGTGATTGGTTAGGATGGTCCCACCAAACTCACATGGTATTCATTGGATGCATACTGGACTGACCCACTAACGAATTGTCACTTTATGGATCGGCGTCATTAAGTGAAATTCGTAAATGGTTGCTTTGCTTATCCTTAGACTTGAGATACAAGCAGGTCATGCATGTATGGATTGCACCTACTTGATATAGGTCTAACTATCCTGAATAAGGTAGTACAAAAGGGCTATTTTCAGTAAGTGTAGTGAAGTATGTGACTTGACACATGTAGTCAAGAGGATTTGTTCCTTCAGCTTTGTGCTGAAGAAGATACCACTGGGCCCCTCATTGGACTAATTAAGATGTTTGCATGGTCGTGCCCAAATGAAATCTAGAGATGTCTCGATTTGCAATTTGGTAATCTTAAGTTAGTTGTGAGAATGAGAAACAGAATCGTTAAAGTATGGAATGACTTTGATCCATATTCATATTTAACACGGTATCGGTAACAAAGGGATAGTAAATGACTGTACCATTTAAATACACTTTGAGAAACTGTACTTAAATATTTCTGGGAGCATTGGCGTGTTGTTAGACGCTAACCAATGTTATTACCTTTACTATTGCAAGCTCAAGTGGGAGCTGTAGGGATATGATCATGTAATAGTAAGCGTATGTCTGGAAATTATTTAAGCCTACGGGGTCACACGTCTCGACACCAAATGTATTAATATTAATTAAAAGTTAATTAATATTTATCACGAACATTTAACGAGGTTTCGTTAAAAACTGACAGTTAATTGTTAACAGAGGGGTGTTAGTTGTAATTAGAGAGAGTTGTAATTGGATTAAGATTAGGGAAAGGCTTTGGGATAAGCCTTAAGGCCGAAATTCGGTTATGCCTATCCCAAGCCCTAACTTGCTTATCAAGTTCCTCTAAACCTATAAATAGACCATCTTGGTTTAAGGTTTAGGTGCTGGTTGCATTTATCTGATAAAGGTGCAAACCCTAATTCTCTCTCTCTACTCTCTCGAATTCGGCAACAAGAAAACCCAAGGGGGGTTTCGGTTCTTGTGTGGTTCGACCAAGCCTACATCAAGAGGAGTTCGTGATCGGTTGCTAGCACATAGCATTGGTGTGTCGTGTGTGCGATCGTAGAGGGATTTGTGTTAAATCCTCCAAGAGATCAAGTCTTGCCGAGCTAAAAAGGTACACGTTCTAAAACCGGTTAGTTAGATTAATTCATAGGTTTCTTTCCGCTGCGTACTCGTGTTTTGATAAATAGTTATATAACCCAACATACGGTACCGAGTGTGTGGTCTTTACCGATCACAAAAGCCTTCAGCATATTTTCAATCAGAGGGATCTTAATATGCGCCAGCGTCGTTGGGTCGAGCTCTTAAACGACTATGATTGCGAGATTCGCTATCATCCTGGTAAAGCAAACGTCGTGGCCGATGCCTTGAGTCGAAAAGAGCATGCCAAACTTATCCTCTTTCAAAGCTCACATCATATGACCAATCTTAAAGCTCGTATTCTTGTGGCTCAACGCACATCGGTCAATGAAGGTAATCTGCATAATGAGTTATCATGTGGCGCGGAACTTCAATTTGTGACCAAGTCGGATGGTCTTCTCTATTTCTTGGATCGTCTCTGGATTCCCGATCGAGACGATCTCTGAGCGTTTATCATGGACGAGGCTCACAAATCTCGTTACTCTGTTCATCCTGGTTCGGATAAGATGTATCTTGACCTTCGAAAGCTTTATTGGTGGCCTGGTATGAAGAAAGACATTGCACTCTATGTGGCAAAATGTCTGACTTGCTTAAAGGTCAAGGCCGAGCATCAGCGACCCTCCGGATTGCTCGAGCAGCCGAGAATCCCAGTTTGGAAGTGGGAGGACATTTCGATGGACTTTATCATGTCACTTCCAAAAACCTCAAGAGGTCACGATAGCATTTGGGTCATTGTCGATCTCTTGACCAAATCAGCTCACTTTCTTGCTATCAATGAAAAGGATAAGGCTGATAAGTTGGGAAAACTTTATGTGGACGAGATCGTTAAACATCATGGCACTCCTTTGACTATTATTTCTGATCGTGATTGCCGATTTACCTCTCATTTTTGGCAATCACTTCAATCCGCCTTGGGAACTCGTTTGGATCTCAGCACTGCGTACCATCCGCAGACTGATGGTCAGTCTGAGCGCACCATTCAGACTCTCGAAGATATGCTCCGTGCTTGTGTCATCGACTTCGGTGGCAGTTGGGACACTCTTTTACCATTGATCGAGTTCTCTTATAATAACAGCTATCATTCGAGCATTGGCATGGCCCCGTTCGAAGCTCTTTATGGCCGAAAGTGTCGGTCACCTATATGTTGGAGCGAGGTCGGTGAAACTAAATCACCGGTCCCGAACTAATTCAGGAGACTACCGACAAAATCTCTCAGATTCGTGATCATTTGCTCGCTGCTAGGAGTCGTCAAAAGAGTTATGCTGATAGACGACGAAAGCCCCTTGAGTTCAAAAAGGGCGACCATGTCCTCTTAAAGGTATCACCTTGGAAAGGCGTTGTTCGATTTGGAAAGAAGGGAAAACTAGCACCTCGATATGTTGGCCTGTTCAAAATCCTTGATAAGATTGGTAGAGTGGCTTATCGACTTGAACTTCCTCCCGAACTTGCCAATGTCCATCCTACATTTCATGTGTCGAATCTTCGAAAGTGTCTGGTTGATGAGAATCTTCATGTTCCGCTTGAGGATATTCAGATCGACGAGTCTATGCATTTCGTTGAGAAACCGGTTGAGATTATGGATCGAGAAATCAAACAACTCAAGCGCAGCTGGATCCCGATCGTCAAGGTTCGTTAGGAGTCTAAACGTGGTCCAGAGTTCACTTGGGAGCGTGAGGACCAGATGAAAGCCAAATACCCTTAGTTGTTCGTTCAGTCTTCTTGATTCTAATTTCGGGATGAAATTTCCTAAAGTAGGGGAGACTATAACATTCTGGTTTTTCCGATTGTCTGATTTTATCCTTATTGTAACCCGATCCGTTGATTGATAATCGAATTTATGGGTATTGATCGATTTTGATGTTTATTAACCTAATTTCATGTTATTGATCCATTATCATGTTTATTGATCGATTTGATGTTCGATTTGCCTTTAATTTGGATGTTACGCGAACATGTCACTTAATTACGTTCAACCGGGAATTTGATCAATCTAAACATGTATGACCCTTTTGTGTAATACTAGTTACACACACAAGTGAATACAAGCGAAGGTTGGTGTGAATTCAAGGTCTAGAATGGAAACGGTGAAAGTTCGGTAAATCCCGCGCGATTTCGATTTTAACCGGGAGATCACATTTTGAGTTTCGTATATCAATTTTATCATGTTTATGAGTCATATGATCATTTATCATGTCACGAGTCATCACACACTTGATCGGATCGCAAAGCGTTGGTGAATTGCTTAAAAACGAGAAAAACGACAAAACCGACCAAAAATACACTTTTTGTGATATTAAATCAACCGTTAATCGTTTGGAGACATATCATATATCAAATTTAGTGGATTAAATGTGGTTGACATGAGGACAAACTTAAAATGAGGAAATTGGGCGAAAACGGGGGTCGAAACGGAGTTAGAACGTGAAAATTGGAGCGAAAACAATGCGTGGGCCAGGCCAGGAAAACGCCGCGGTACGCGCCGCCCCTGGGCCTAGCCCTCGCGTACCGCCCACTGACATGGGCCGAGGAAATCGGGCTTTTGCCCTAAATTGCGCCTATTTAAGCCATTTTTCTCCATTTAGCCTCCATGCTTTCACTACTAATCACCCTAAAAACCCTAGAACAGATGTGGCTAACTTAGATCAAGATCCTTGAAGATTTTGGAGCCAAGTTTGGTGATTTGGAGCCTCGTTTAGTGTCGGTTTTTCATCAAAAAGGTTAGAATCTTCAAACCGAACCTCCATCTTCTTGATTCTTTCATCCCTCATCATCAAGATCCAACCTTTATGCATTCTTAAACCTAGATCTTACATTACACAACTAGATCTAGTGATTTTATGCAAAAAGAATAGATTTTTATTGGTTTTTATAACTTTTTATGACACTTTTGTTAAAAACTCATAAGATCTTTATAGATCTTGATAGATCTAGTTTATGGATGGAAATACACCCTCTTTATACATGTCTTAGACATGAGAACACATCCTATTCTATAGATCTAGTGTTTGGTTATCAAAAACTTGATTTTTATACTAAAAAGTCCATCTTTTTCTTATTTCTTTCCTTGGATCTTCATAGATCTAAGTTTCTACCTAAACAATCTTGTTGGATCTTGACATTGACACCATGAAAATGGTATGTCTAGGGTTTGGGATGAATGAATCATCACCATGGTTATAGATCTAGGACTTCATGAAGTAAAAATATGATTTTTATGTGTTTTTCTTGAATTATCATGTTTAGATCTTGATTAGATGATGCTATAGTTTAACTAGAATATTAGATCTAGGGATTTTGTTATGAAAAATATGATTTTAGACCTAGATCTAGGGTTATGCCTTGTTTAGGATTAAATCTTGAATGATTAGCTATTTTAATTAGAGTAACTAGTATTTTTGGAATTTAAAGATAAACCTTTTTGAGTAAATCATTGTGTTAACTTTGGAGTTATGCATTAAAATTTTATTTGGTAATTATATATGTATAGATCAGCCCTAAATTAATTTTTGGTAATTAAATATGGTTCGGTTGATTTTATAGAAAATAATCAAATTGAGACGTCGTAAAGTTTTATGACTAAGTAAATAATTATTTTTGCTTAACATTTGACCTAGATATAAGTTTGACCACTTGATTACTTATATTCTCATATTATTACTTGAATACTCCACCAATGAGTCGCGTATCCGATCGAGTCCGTCGTGTCATGGCTAGTCACACGTTTTATCCGTTCGAATACTTATTTAGTTATTTATCTTTTGTCGGTATTTTCTCCATCACGTTCGATCGTAAAGGTGATCTCCGAGATTGATTCGCGCCGCTATTCTTCGGTTTTACTCTCGACGCTTTAGCTATCATG
>JBCNJP010000024.1:59320193-59367875 GCA_039602395.1 Deinandra increscens subsp. villosa | reverse complement strand
CCAATGTTGTCGTTTAATGATTTGATTCAACGAATCCAAGCTAGGGATATGGAGTTAAAAGTGAACAAGTCACTTCCTGAGCAAATTCAGAATCCTGCAGTATATTATGGCAACAATGATTCAACTTTGAATGCTGGAAAGTCTAATATTCTTAGTGCTGCACCCCATACAGCATTTCTGGCAGGTAAACCGGACACTCCAAGTTATTCATCTGCTGGTTGTAATGTGTCAATTCCTAGTTCTTCGACTCAAAGTGCATTGTCTGTTCAAACTGTTGATAATTATAATGCGTTGATGTCTGCATTGGTATCTTCATACTTTGGTGTTATCACTGGTTCTGTGAGTAATGCTGAGTTAGCAAATGAAGATTACGATCAGATTGATTATGATCATTTAGAGGAAATGGATCTGAATTGGCAATATGCTATGTTGGTTCGTAGAACGAAGAAGTTTTTCAATAGAACTGGTAAGAAGAGACTAAATCAAGAAGGAAAGATTGGATTGGACAAATCTAAGGTGAAATGTTATAAGTGTTCCGTTTATGGTCACTTTGCTCGAGAATGTCCAAGTTCTGCAGAAAGTAAATTGAAGTCTGGTCAGCATGCACATTTAGTTTTTCATCCTTCAGATAAAGCTGAAAAGGTCGATCAGAAAGCTGCTACTCTTGCTCATGATTGGACTAATACATTTATGCATCCAGATGGATTTCCCTGGAATGCAGATTCAGATATTAAAAAGAATCATACTCCAATCTCAATTGTTTTAACCGTTCAACATGCTGATGATGAAAGTTTTTTAACAGAATCTGATACTTCTTCAAGTATATCTTTGGTTCAAGAAGAATTACCTAAGTCTTCTGAAAATTCAAAAGATGATGATTTTAAATGTTATAACTGTGAGAAGTTGCTCGAGAAAATTTCAAGTTTTGAACAAGATTGTCAATTATCAACTGAAGAAATTGTAGTGTTAAATAAAGAGTTGGAAGATTTTCAAAAGAAATATTATACATTAGTTCATATTCATGAAGATGTTTTGAAGGAAAAGGTTCAATTGGCTGAAGAGTGTGAAAAGGCCAAAGCTGACGTGTTAGACGCAGCTCAAGATTTTGAAAATCTGTTTGAGAAGAGTTATCCGGTTCAGCAAAAATATGAAGAGGCTACTGCTATTATAGCAACAACTGCTGTTACTGTTGAGAAGCTTCAAAACAAGATCTCTATGCTTCAAGATGAAAATGTTCTATACAGAGACAAGAATGAAGTGTTAACAAAAGATGTTGAAATCTACAAGCAAAAGAGAGAAAATGTGCTTGAAGAATTATATGTTGAATGTGCGATCCGGAAGTTACAAACTTACGAATATGATGATATCAATGCAAAATTCATCAAGTCATAACAAGAGGTGTTTGAAGGTCAACAGAAGATTAATGATTTAAAATTGGAGATTTTGGAGTTGAAAAGGCAAGTGAAGAACTGCAATTTGTCACCAACATTGCTTAACTTCTTATACAAGCAGGATCAGAGTTCGGAAAGTTCTAAGAAGGATGATGTTCACTTGGTTCCTCAACCAGTGGATTTGATTGAAGTTACTGCTGCTCAGATTGATCCAAAAGATGACTTGCATGATTATTCCAAGTTTGCCACTCCATCCAAGAAGAACAAGTCCAAGTCTAAAAAGAAGGAGAAACCTTTGGGTGAAGCTCCAAAATTTGTTTCCAAGTCTGTATTGCTGGAAAATGAAAAAGTTTTTTATAAGGTTGTTTCCAGTTCTTCATCTGCAACCGAAGAAGAGAAGGTTTTGATTGAAAAGAACAAGTTAAAGGATATCAAAGACAAATTCACTAGTGTTGCTAAATCAAGAGTTGATTCAGGCTCTTCGTCAAATTCTTCAACGACTCAAGGATCTAAACATAAAGGTTTAGGTTACAAAGTGTTGGAAGAACCGGTTCAAGCAAAGAAATCAATGAAGGCTGAGAAGGTTCCTAAAGCAAAAGTTACAAAGAAATCACCATCTCAGAAGGAAGTTTCTTATTATTCTGGAAGATTTCATCTTCAAGGAGTCCATCTCCTAGGTATGATTCTTCTGATGGTTTCTTTGATAACTTTCATTCTGAACATTCATATGATTCTCAAAAATCAAAATCATTTTCAAACAATTTTAGAGAAAGACTTTGTTATGTATGTCGTCAACCAGGACATCTAACTGCTGATTGTCCGACAACTGCATATATTCACAAAACTGCAAAATATGTGGATAACAAAGGTCAAATTTTTTATGAACCATGGTCCCCAAAGCTTAAGTCAACTAGTAAATCGTCTTGGTCTAAATCAAGTACGTCGGTTGAATCTGCTTCGGGTTCCAATCAAAAATTACAACTTATACAAATTTGGAAACCAAAAGTTGTTTCCAAGGCTAACAATGACTTTGTGGAAGACACCGGGCGACCCGACACTGTTGATTCGGGTCGATCCCAACGCACCTAATGTTTTATTTGGTGTCAAGCAGGTGTTTTAAGAAGACCTTTCGGTGATTGGCAAATTGCTGATTGTGAAATATCTGTTCTAATTAAATTGAATTTCAACATCAATTTTGTTTTCAAAATGCTAAACTGCGAGTATTTGTGTTGGTTGATCAATTTTTCTTGTTTTTCACTCTGTCTCATTCTGAGGGGGAGTTTGTTTTTGCAAACATACAAAAATAGTGTGTTGTTTTTCAACTGGTAAAAATGAAAATCTATAAATAGAGTTGTCATTTTTAGGGGGAGAAATTTGAAAAAGACAAAAACATTGAAAAATAAGAAATATTATCCGACATGATTGAGAAATGATGGTACATTGGCTGACAGTGTCTGACTCATGGATAAAGTAAATGAAAAGGCCATAAGACCATTTGATCGATGTGTAAGGTAGACTCGGCAAATCAGAAAGTATACAAATGTGATATACACTAAATCTGATACTTGACCTAGTGGATAACATCTTGATGCATATCTTATGATATATCAAGAAAAGGATATGTGAAAAATAAAATGAGAAGTCACTGTGTATACATGTGTTCTTTTTGCAAAGATTTAACCTTGTTTGATTTTCTTTATTTTATCAAACGATCGGACTTTCTCTGCGTGTCGAAAGACCGACCTGATTGTTGTTCGTTTGACTTTCTGCTTTATTTTCTTTGGTGTTTCGTATAACTCATCGGACTTTCTATGCGTGTACGGGAGTCCCGACCTGATTGTTGTTGGGTTATACAATTTTAACTTGTTTTATTTTCTTATTTTGTTAAATCCGAGGCCTTATCTGCGTATCGAAAGATCGACCTTAAGGTAGACGATTTAACGTTCTTATATTTTTTTGCATGGAACACAGTTGACTGTACCATGGTTACAATTATTATGTGATTCAAATCACAAATGAAATCACAAAATTGATAAGCAAAGCATATCTGAGTATGTCTGATAGTGTGGGGTACACTGGTCAATGCAAGCTTAATCAATATCTTAACATATCCAGATGTTATGAGTATAAATTTGTCAGAGTTTAAAGTTGGACAAATTATATCTGCAATCGACATGGCTTATGTGCTTCATTAATTGAAATTGAAATGTAGTTCAGCATGTTATGACCAATATGATCCCAAGTTGTGATCTTTCTCACAAAAGACAAAAATAGTGTCTAATTCAGTATTGTGTTACTTCTGTTACCAGAAAATACCAAAAAGATTTTAGGTGTGTTTTGATATAAATTTTCCAAAAGTCAAAAAGATTTTGTTTCTGTTTTGTTTTCATTTGATCAACACGGAATACGAAATCATTTTCAAAATCAAACTATCTTGGAGTCTCGAAGAGACATTTTGCACCAAGATTATTTATGTTGGCAGGTTTCTAAGTGGGAAGAGAACATCACATCTTCAAGTCTTCTGAAGATTGTTGATAAAGAGATTATACACGATGCAATATCAAGTATTCAAGATTGAACTCATCGTCAAGATCGAGGAAGAGTTTGATTGAAGATATATGATACAAGTTTGAATAGAAAAGATGATACTGCACATGCCGAGGGGGAGTTTGTTGATACATGGTCCTTGATCGTCATGTGAAGTATCAAATACAAGATGGATTCACACAAGGTTGCTGAGGTCCGAACTCAGGCCGAACCTGGAGTTCGGACATGGCCGAACTTTGGGCCGAACCTGAGGTTCGGACCAGCGGTTTCTCTAGTATATATATGTGAGTCTTGTGTTGTATTCAGTAACGATAACAGTCTAAGCTTCCAGGTCATATTCTCTAAGTGTACTCTGTGGTTATCTCTGTGGTTAATACAAGTCATTTGTATTTACTCTTTGTGTTTCATCTTGTATTTCATTGATTTCATCACGACTAAATAGAAGAACCATACGCTCACGCACTTTCAGAAGATGACCATTCGCGTTTACGAGCGAAGTTTACGATCGGCGTTCACGATCGAAGGGATTTCTAACCCTGATGTTTACGACATAAGGAGGTTTACGATCGGGCCCTGTGTTTTCGATTGGACCTAAACGGGTTTTCTTTTTGACCCGATCGTGAACCTATAATCGGATCGTAAACCCGTTTTTCTGACTGTAAACTCATTTAAAGTGAGATATAAAATAGTAAACACTTAAATAATTACAAAATGTTTTTGAAATCTCATTAAATTCAATAGTTTTTAAGATAAAATTGAACAAGTTAACTTTTAAGAGTGTGCTTTGTCAAATTTGTGCTTCAAAATCAAATTCTTTCCTTGAAAATATCAATTGAGATTTATGAACTTAACGGTAAAATGTGATAATCAATTTAGCTTCAAGATGGTGTTAACAAACATAATTGCTCTTTTCTGAGATTAAATCTGATGCATTTGTCTCGTTGTCTAAGATGGCAGAAGATATGCTTGATGAAGAGATTCACTTTGAGAGAGATCACTGCATACCGGCCTATCCTGATGACCCTCCAGAGAGACATATGCAGTTATTCTACTCTTTGGTGGCAGGACAGAACGTGTGCAAAATCAATCATGCTCTTAGGACAAGCGTGTTGATCGATGAGCAACTTGTCAGAGAATTCTGGGGAACTGCGAGAGCAAGTGCAGACAAAACAAGGATCACTGCAACCGTTCAGAACAGACAGATTGAGATTCTTGAAGAAGACATTCGCCAGGGTTTGAATATCAATGATAAAGCTGAAGATACAATGGAGTATTCAAAGACCGTTGTGTTAGAAGGTGCTCAGTCCTTGGGGTATGAAGGAAAATTCCCTCCCATTTTCAAGAAGCTACTGCCGCACTACTGGAGGTGTTTGGCTCACTACATGCAGAAATCCTTCTTGGGGAAGAGAACAAGCTATGATCAGCTGAACAAAGTGCACGGCATAGCGTTTGTTGCACTGGCCTTGGACTGGGACTATAATTTTTCTAAGATGATGCTGTTGGATTGGATTGGCAATGCTGATTTGAGCGCCAGAGAACAATTTCTTATGACGCCAAGGTTTGTGCAAATGGTGGTTATGAAGAAATATCCAATGATTCAAGAGAGGATTGAGAAGCTAGATATCAAATTCATGGATAACAGTGTGTTCGGGTTGCAAACCCAAGATAGAAAGGGAAAGAGTAGCTTTCCAGGGAGGCTTGAATGGTCTAAAAGAGGTGCTTTCCCTGAAGTTCCAAGGGAACAAGATCAAGAAGAATCCGATTCAGAGCCGGAAGTTTATCCTGTTAATGTGTCTGTTGCTGAAGACCATGATGTGGTAGCAACTGTACCTGTGAATGTTTAGGGAGAAATAGAGAATATACCTTCTGATGAAGAAAATGTGATGGATGACATTTTCCCTGAACATGAGAATTTGAATGACGATATCTATGGGGATCTAGGGCCCATTAGTCACAAGAGAACGAGGGATGACTTGAATTCCTCTTCTAGCAGTGGCTCAATTCTACAGGAGTTGGATGCTCAATTTATAGTGGATGATGTACTTGTAGAACCTATTCCTGTGCGTGTACCCTCACCAAGAAAGAGAGTTGATTCCAGAACTATCAGGTTTAAGTTTCAGAAGACAAGCTCAGGGGTGATGGTGATTGAACCTAGAGGTGCAAATGTTCAGAATGAGAATGTGACTGAACTGACAAATATTGAAAGCTCAACTCAAGCTGATGTCCAAGCTAATGTTCAAGAACCAACACCAATGCAGACTGAAAGTCCTATTCAGAATGAACATAGCTCAGTTCATGATGAAAGGCAATTCTTTGATGTGGATAACATGTTTGTTGAGCCAAGTCCGGTGAGAATAAACCTATCTACTGAATCAAGCTAGCACCCTGTTATTCCAAGCTTTCGTCTGTACCAAGCGCTTGTTGAAGAACTTGCTCAAGCTAGTGAACTCCCTGTCGACCTCAGGATAAGTCCTGATCCTCAAATCAACTTCCTTGTATCTCAAAACATGAAGAGAGAGGGAGAGATAAAAGAGCTTAAAGAAGAAAACAAGAGGTTGAAGGAGAAGGAAAGCAAGAATGAAGCCAACATTGGATTCCTGTATGCAGCATTCTATGATCTAAGAAAGAAACTAGAGGACTTGCAGAAGTCTGGAAGCCTAAGTGCTCAGAGTGCCCCAAGACAGAGTTCGTCTCAAGGTACTGAAACTGCTGAAATAGTGCATGAAGATGAAGGTGATGACACCATAGTAATGTCTCACTATGCTCAAGGAGGAAGAATCATCTCAAAGGCACCGGAAGGTCATGACAACTGGTTCAAGGATTTCTACCAAGGACCTTCCCCTACGCTGTACTCGATTGATGTCGGTGTAAGCGAAATCGACAAAAGGGGGAGCCGCGAACCAATCTTGTGATGGCACTATGATGGTGAGAAGAACTTTGCAGTAATCCAAATTGGATACAGTCTAGTGGAGTATTACAGAACAAGAGGCCAATTTCACTCCTGGACAGAGCCTGAGATCAGAAACTTGTTGAGGGCACCATATATAAATCGATGGAGGAATGCACAAGGAGATCAAGTTCGTGACAACCTGATGAGCCATTTGGCAGAAAACTTTGTGAACTTTGAGCTCAAACAGGCTAGATGGATTGAGACTGGGACTAACCCAATAACAGGAGAGCCTATTAGAGAAGTGAGGCAGCCACCCACCAAGAGAACTAGAGTGATAAATTTGTTGGACGAAATTGAAGATGGTACATTGGTGAGAAATTTTGATAGCTGGTTCTATGATCCAACAACTCACGAGGTGGTGGTGGTTTGCAAGAAGATGCGAGAATTCCGCTTCTATGATCCGGTCGATCTGCTGAGGTTTGGTGAACGTGATATCAAGCTCCTCGCCTCCCAACCTATTCTCGGTGATGAGAATTATTGAGGGTGTATTTTCAGGATGCTCGCGGGAAGCTCGCACAGTACAGGAATCCTATTAACATCTGGAAATCCCATGAATCCAGGTATCCTGATTTATTTATTTTTAACTAACCCTCATATTCGCCTCGTGTTTATTTGACCAGGTTTCGACGAAGTCATCAACTACCTCCGAAACTTACGCCCTAGCTAAAGAAGATCGTGGACTAAGTGGAAGAAGAGGCCCTTGACGGTCGAATTAGTTGGATAGTAGGATCCCGGGAATCCCGGAAAGTTTGTTAGCGTTGTATTCATTATATATATCGAGGATTCGATCAGTAGGAACACACACAACTCGCTCACACATTAGCTCTGATAGCATACGACCTCTGTAACACTTAGCCTGATCGATCAAACCTCCAAAACACTTGTAATTTTCAGTTTCCTATCAATAGAATTGTGTGGTAGCGGGCTCTTCAGGCCGGCTCCCGAGGTTTTTTTGCTAGGATTCCTAGAGGCAACTCGAAGAATCCTGGATTTTTCCCTCGTTACATCCTTGTGTTCAGTTTTACATTTCGAGCATATTAGCAAGCACACTACCTCACATTCTAAGTTTGGAATACGAAATTCCTTTGTGAATTTTTGACCAAAACAGTTTGGCGCCCACCGTGGGGCAAGTGGTGCTTAATCTTATCAAAATCCCATACCTTATTCACTTCATTTGATCTCCAATCTCAAAAATGTCAAACCAACAGAAAACTGTCCCGGCCTCTACATCGTCCTCCATTCCTCCTCTTCCTTCCATTCCAGGAAGCCAGAAGAAGACTAATGACCGTCAGAAGAAAGTGGACGAGCAACCGAGAAAGACTGATTACCCTGTCTTCACAGGATCTCAGGTTCAATCTGTTGATCCTGTTATTACTAACAATGATTTGTTTTCTTTGATTAAGCAGGTGAAAAATCAAATGGATCAGCAAGAAAAAACCAATCAAACGGTGATGACGGAGATTGAAGAGCTAAAGAAATCTAGGAAGCTCATGGAAGAGCAAAGTCCTCTGTTTCCCAGGCATCTCGATTTCAATGCTTCAGGATCCTCAGATCCGTTTCGCTACAATTACAAATCAGCATCAGGCTTTACTACAGCCCCTACATCGACTTCTCAAGCCGTTGGATATGTGGAAAGTACTGCTGGATTCTCAGGAGCTATCCCACCAGAATCCTCACAGTCACGCTACAAGAGTCCTTGGATTCCACCATTGTTGGGATCCTCAGCCTCGCCGTCTCAAGGATATCCTTTTTCTGCTGGGAATCCAAGCCAGAATCCCCAAGGATATCAATACACTAACCCTTCTGTTTCTGTAGGAATCTTTAAGACCAGCTCCTCAGAAGTGCATGATGGTGACGTCATCCCCATGCAAACAGCAGCCACTACAGAGCCGAGCCTCCCAGCGGGCTACGGATACAGTTCTGGGATTCCAGTCCAGAATCCTGGCCCAGGTAACATGTCCAATTCAATCCCTATCGTTTCTAACCAGGGTGCTCCTTATGATGCAGGTATTCATCCAAGTATCGCCAGGGAGCTCCAGAAGTTGAAAGAAATGATATCAAATGTTCCAGGGATCCTGAAACCAATTCCTGAAGTTCCTCTGGAAAGTCACAAGATCTCTAGATTTACTTGGCCAATATCCCAAGTGGAGATCCCGAAACGCTTCCAAACTCCAAGCATGAAGCTTTACGACGGAACCACGGATCCTGAGGAACATGTGGCACATTACCGGGAGCGTATGGAGATCAATCCCATTCCGGCAGGAATCAAAGAAGCCTGTCTATGCAAAGGCTTTGGATCAACCTTAACAGGACCAGCCATGAAATGGCTACTGAGCATCCCTCTTAACACTATTACATCATTTTCTCATTTAGTCTACCTATTTAACAATCAATTTTCTTGCAGCAGGACCTTCGAGAAGCTCACAGGTGACCTGTACCGAATAATTCAGATGCCAGATGAGCCTCTTAGGGAATACATTGCCAGATTTGGACGAGAATCTCTTGAGATTCCTAATCTGGATATCGCAGCAGCCGTGGAAGCCTTTAAAATGGGACTCTCCAAAGATTCACGCTTTTATGATGACCTTGTCATGGCTCCTTGCAGGAACCTTGACGAAGTACGCAATAGAGCTTTGAGATTTATCCGTTTGGAAGATAAGAAGAGGATCCACCAAAGATTGGAGGTTCCTAAATATGATCCCAACAGCAAGAAGGCGGAATCCCCCGGGAAGCCGTATAGATCTCGTCCATACTCCAAACCGGAAAATCACAAAGTCAATGTCGTTGACCAAGACGATGATGATGAGGAGTATCCTAAGGTATCTGAATACTGTTTTTCCATTGATATTGGTGGTTTGATGTGTGCTATGCAGGATCTAGGTGAAAAAGCAAGATGGCCCAGGAAGGATACCAAGCAAGGATCCTGAAAAGACAAGACCAAGTGGTGTGCCTTCCATGAAGATTTTGGCCATCTAACAGACGAATGTATAGCACTCCGAAAGGAAATCAGCTATCTACTCAGCAAGGGGCATCTGAAAGAATTGATTGGCAGAAAGAAGATCAAGACTCAGGAAGCCGACAAGGTGCCTCAGAGAGCAGCTTCTCCACCCCAGGATGCCCAGATAATCAACTTCATCTCAGGAGGCTCAGACATCTGCGGCACCTCGTATTCCTCAGCCAAGAAGCATGCTAAGGAGTCCAAATTTGATGAGAGTGACCGTTCTCATGTTCAGGATCCTCATCATGATAGTCTTGTGGTTACTTTATATATTGCTAACCATTTTGTTCGCAGGATCCTGATTGATAATGGAAGCTCAGTAAACATAATCCGTCTTGATGTACTAAAAAAGATGGGGATCCCAGAAACTGAAATAGTTGCAAGATCCTCAGTCCTAGTTGGCTTCAGCGGTGAAACTAAAAGCACCGTTGGGGATATCTACCGGTATATATAGAGGGGGTAAACTCTATGCAAAAATTCTGTGTTATAGATTCTCTCTCTTGTTGCAATATTATTCTTGGCAGGCCGTGGATTCACGAGATGAAGGCAGTCCCTTCAACCTATCACCAGTGTATCAAGCTTCCTACACCCTGGGGAGTTGTAAGAATTGAAAGCGACCAGCCGGAAGCTAAGAACTGTTATTCAACTTCGATGAAGAATACCACTAAGGTGACGAAGGGATAGCAATTACAGAAAAAGGCACCTGAAGTGCAGGAGGACAGGGAGCTGGAAGTCAAAGAAGTGCCTCTAGACCCTGGGAATCCTGAAATCAAGGTGCTCGTGGGAACAAGCATACCAACAAATTTTGAGCAGGAATTATTTCAGCTTCTCAAAGCCAGAACTTCAACTTTCGCCTGGAAGCATGAAGATATGACAGGTATCCCTAAACATGTAATTACTCATAAACTTGGTTTAGATCCTTCTTTCAGGCCTATACAGCAAAAAAGGAGGAAGTTCGCTCCAGAGAAGAATATAATCATCCAAGAGGAAGTCGACAAGCTTCTCAAAACAAAGATGATCAGAGAAGTCAAGTATCCTAGATGGCTAGCAAATGTGGTGGTGGTACAGAAGAAGAATGGAAAGTGGAGAGTTTGCATTGATTACACAGACTTGAACAAAGCCTGTCCTAAGGATCCGTTTCCACTTCCCCATATTGATGTTATGGTAGATGCTACGGCTGGTCACGAGATGCTCACCTTCATGGATGCCTCGGCAGGATTCCAACAAATTCAAATGGAACCATGCGATCAGGAGCATACGGCTTTTATGACTCCAACAGGTATATATTATTACACTGCTATGCCCTTTGGTTTGAGAAATGCAGGTGCTACCTACCAAAGGCTCGTTAATATGATGTTCAAAGAGCAACTGGGGGACACGATGGAAGTCTACATAGATGACATGGTAGTGAAATCCAAAAAAACTGAAGATCATGTCAGGGATCTCCAAACGACCTTCGATATCATTGATCAGTATAACATGAAGCTCAACCCCTCTAAGTGCCACTTTGGGGTGCGAGCTGGAAAATTCCTAGGTTACATGGTTACCGAAAGAGGATCGAATCAAGTCCAGAGCAGATCAAAGCGATCCTAAATTTGAAATCCCCATCGAATGTTAAAGAAGTACAAAGGTTGACAGGGAGAATCGCAGCACTCAACAGGTTTATTTCAAGATCCTCAAAAAAAAGCAAGGATTTCTACGATATCCTGAGGAAAAATAAGAAATTCGAGTGGACTGAGAAGCATGAAGAAGCTCTGAAGTGCCTAAAAGACTACCTATCAGCAACCCCGTTATTAATTAAACCAGAAGATGGGGAGCCACTATATTTATATCTCGCTGTTTCCGGAAGCTCAATCAGTACAGTCTTGGTAAAAACCCATCAAGGTCAGCAGCATCCGGTATATTATGTAAGTAAAACTCTGCTATACGCAGAATCCAGGTATTCTCACCTTGAAAAGTTAATTCTAGCTCTTATAATGGCTTCCACTAAACTTAGACATTATTTTGAAACCCATACTATAATTGTGATGTCTAACTATCCTATCAAGGCAGTTCTCAGGAAGCCGGAAATGTCAGGAAGGATGGCTAAGTGGGCAGTCAAAGTGAGTGCCTACGACATCAAATATGAACCAAGAACGGCAATCAAGTCCTAAGAATTAGCTGACTTTGTGGCAGATTTCAGCAGTGACATAGAACCAGAAGTCGAAAAGGAAGTCCAGCAGCTTGAGAAGCTCAAGGAAGACTGGATCCTTTATACTGACGGCTCCTCAAATGTCAGAGGAACAGAGCTGGGAATCCTGCTAAAATCGCCACAGGGGGACATAATACCTCTATCCATATCCTGTGAATTCCAGGCTACCAGCAATGAAGCTGAATATGAGGCTTTAATTGCTGGATTACAGCTGGCTAGGGATATGGGAATCCTATCTATACAAGTGTTTGTTGATTCTCTCTTATTAACTAACCAATTTAATGGCTCCTATGCAGTGAGAGGGGAGAATCTGATCAAATATCTTGAGATTGTCAAAAAATTGTCTCTATTTTTCGAAAATTTTAACATTTCCCAGGTACCAAGAGAAGATAATGCAGAAGCCGATGCCTTGGCAAACTTGGCTTCATCACTCAGGATCCCTGAGGATGTCAAAATTCCAATAACTCACATCTTGACGCCAGCGATAGCTCTACAGGAAGCTAAGGCTGTTGACAATAATGCAGGCGCAGGTATTGAGAATCCTGAAGATGCTCAAGAATCCTGGACCTACCCGATCAGGAAGTATCTAAAAGACGGGGAGATTCCCAAGGGCGAAAATCCCAGGGCTTTTCACACAAAGGTAGTACCCTATACTATAATTGATAATATCCTATATAAAAGATCTCTTGCAGGTGTCTACTTAAGGTGCTTAGAGAAGTCAGAAGCTCTAGAGGTGCTTGAAGATATCCATAGTGGAGATTGTGGGAACCATACCGGGGGCAGGGCACTATTCTCTAAAGTTCTCAGATTCGGGTATTATTGGCCAACCATGAAGAAGGATGCTGCGAGCTTCTCACAGAAATGCGATGCTTGTCAAAGGCACGGTAATATCCTCCATCAACCCGCTGAGCATCTGCATCCTATAGTATCCCCATGGCCATTCATGAAGTGGGGCATGGATATTGTGGGTAAGCTGCCAAAGGCTCCCGGAGGAAAAGTGTTTATGCTTGCCATGACGGATTACTTTTCCAAATGGATTGAAGCAGAAGCCTATGTTCAAGTAAGAGAGAAAGAAGTGATATCCTTCATCAAGAGGAACATCCTCACTAGATTTGGGATTCCGGCAGAGATCATATGTGACAATGGCTCCCAGTTTATAGGCAAGAGAACAAGAAGCTTTTGTGAAAGCTGGGGCATCAAGATGATCACTTCAACACCTGTCCACCCTCAGGCTAATGGGTAGGCAGAATCCAGCAATAAAATCATCATCAACAATCTCAAGAATAAGTTGGGCTCCAAGAAAGGTAAATGGACTGAGGAGCTGCCATTTGTCCTTTGGGCAGATAGAACTACACCTAAAAATGCTACCGGCCAAACGCCATTCTCGTTAGTATTTGGGGCAGAAGCTGTGATTCCTATAGAGATGGTACTCCCAACGGCCAGAGTCAATTGCCAAGATCCTGGAACCAACAGCCAGAATCTCCTTCAGGATCTCGAAACAGTTGAGGAGCTCAGAGATATGGCCAGAATCCGAATGACGTCTTATCAACAGCGGATAGCGAAATCTTATAACAAGAACACCAGGCTGAGAAGATTCCAAGTAGGTGACTTGGTCTTGAGAAAAGCTTTTCAGAATACTACTAATCCTGCTGATGGGAAGTTGGCACCCAAGTGGGAAGGCCCTTACCTTATAGATTCTGAAGAAGGAAAGGGGGCATATCGTCTGATAAATATGGAAGGAGAACCTCTGCCAAGAGCTTGGAATGTTGTCCACCTTAAAGCGTATTTTATGTGAGAATCCCATTGAGAATCTCAAGCAGAATCCCGAGGATCCTCACTGTATAAATAATCCAAGGTACGTATACTAATCCTATTTCAATTTATTCTTATTATTTTTATGATTCATTACTGACTTAAGCATCGGAGTAGTAATAGCTAAGCTAACACCCACCCCTCACCAAGTATTGAGTGTTTTGCAGAATTTGAGAATCCTAGAGAAATTTGGGTATATCCCCAGTTAGAGGTTGGACACCTCTCCTACGTTTAAGGTGTCCTGCACACCTTCTAAGGTTTGAGAGGCTGACTCCTCTCCTAAGTTTGGGTAATCGCCAGTAGCGCACGACCCTCGCCAGTAGCGCACGTTGACCCCAGTATGCTAAAGGTGGCCGGACCAGTCCACTCCAGGGGTGGCTGACAATCTTGTCATTGGAGGCTGCTGGGAGGATTCTCAAGGTTTATAACACTGACGTGTTATCTAAGGTTTTGGCATTATCATGTCACATACGTATGGGCTTGTCCCCAGTTTTGGCTTAGTCCCAAGTTTATCGGGCTTGTCCCCAGTTTTGGCTTAGTCCCAAGAATCCCGGGTTTATCCCCAGCTTATTTTTAACTTGTTTACTCTCGGAAGTATTAGCTTCGGCCGGAGGCCAAGAAGCTTCTCAAAATTGTTTCAGGTTTTGGAGGAAATTGAGACAATTGCTGAGAAAAGTGTATTCAGGATTCCCGAAGGAATCCCAAATCAGGTGAAAGAAGATATGATTGTTTGAAATCAGAAAATCGACTAAGGTAAAATTCAAATGTCAGTTTTTACTGTTTAATCTTGAAGATTAACCTATTATGTTATTTAAGTCTCGAATGGTTTTCCAACATACAAGTCATTTTTTATTAATTTTTGTAAACCAATCCAATTTATGGAAATTTCAACACAAATCACAACATGAGAAGCCAAAAGATACTAATATTATTGATAATTACGGAAGGTTGTGAGCTTCTCAAGCTTCGTCCTGAAAACCTCAGGATCCCTCCACTTGAGAAGCTCGAAGGTCAAAAGATTGTTTTTAGGAATCCTGGTTTCGTCTTGTAAACACAAGATCCCTCCACCAGGATCCCTACCATTGTTGTTTGTTACTTGTTCATTACAGGAAATAGAAAAAGTTTCACCCAAAAGAACCACCAAAAAACATAAAAAGTGGGCTCAGACCGTTGCATTGTCCTCATCACCCACTATCTTCTCCTCCTCCGCCTGCTTCACCATGTCCTCCAACTTCTTGCCTTCTCCCAGCTCCAACACATAAGCCCTTGTCATCGCCACCAGAGAATCCGGATCCATTTTTAAGGAGCCACCATCATTCCCATCTTTTCCTTCCCCATCGTCATCTCCTCCCAATGATTTCAAGACTAGCCTCCAGCCTGCTATGTCCCAACCTGGAACCTGAAAGCCAGCCACTTCGGCCTCTTCTGCCATTTGAATTTTGCATTCTAGGACGCTCCGGGCAGCCGAGAGTTGGCCGATTTCAGCATCAGCGGCCATCTTGGCTTCCAGGGCTTGACGCTGCTCAGTGAGCTTATGCTCATAGAGAAGGGTCTTACCCTTGGCAGTCTCAGCTTGAGCCTGGATCTTCTCATTGGCTTCGACGAGCTTCTTCTCCAAGTCCATAGCCTGGAAGCTCAGCTTCTCGATACCCTACACTGATAGGAATCCTGATCAGCAGCTGTAACAGGTATGAAACTAACATGAAATTATATAAGCTTCTTACCAGGTTGATCATGGTCTGCATCGAGAGGATCTTGTTGCTGACCTCTGAAGGGGCAAGATCTTCAAAGGTTTCCAGGTACACCACGGGAGCTGCTGGGGTTTCAGGGGCTTTTCTCTTCTTGGAAGCCGAGGCTTTTGGTCGGTTGACAGGTGGCTTGGAGACGGTGGGATGCTCAAGTTGTTCCTTCTTGACTTTGAGGAGACTGTCAAGATCCTTCAGGGAAAATGAGGCGCTGGATTTGGGAGCTGCAAACAGAAACAGGTTATTAGTATCCAGGGTGCTCGAATAAGTAAACAATTCGGAATCCTACAAAGACTTACCAGACATGGCGGGAGTGTGGTCGGCTGAATAGCTGTTTTCGCTAGTTGTTGCTTCAAGAACTAGGGCTCTCTCGCTGGCGGGAATCCGGTAGATTGCTTCGAGCTTCTTGAAATCAGGCTGCTTCTTGATGAGACTCTCAAACTTGGGTGCTGCAAAAAAGAAAACAACAGAAAAATTAGACACATATCGGGAAATCAGCGCCAATAAGAAACATCAATATCCTACCCTTCTCAACCCACTTCAACAACAACTCCGTCCCCCCAGGAATCGAGTCTCGTTTGACGAAGAAAAAACGCTTCTTCCAGTCATGGTCATTGTGGGAAGCTCGAGGAATCAACTGGGAGGTGGAGGTACGAGCCTGGAGAACAAACTGGCTACAACCATGGGTTCTTAACTTATATGCTTCACAGATCTCAGGAATCCCAATGTCGAGATTCCTGGTTTGGTTCAACTGATCCAGAGAATACAAGATTCTCCAGACCATCGGCATGGTTTGGGAGTAAGAAAGCCGGGTGGTTTTGAAAAACTGAGTAATGAGCTCTGGAAAGGGGAATGTCATTCCGAGCGAAAAAGGGTAGTACATGAAACAGACCCAAGTTGTAGACATGAAATCGGACTTGGTAAGGGAATCGAAAGGTCGGAAGACGGTTTCCGGCGGAAAGATGCCGGAATTCTTCAACTCAAGAATGTCGCGATTGTCAAAGGAACAAGCTTCTTCCTCACAGGAGATGATATACCCCTGATCATGGAAATCTTCGACAACCGGAGAGCTCAACGACGAAGACGACCGAGTGTTTTTCTTGGCCATGGCCGAAAAACAGGGAAGAAAACGAGAAAGAAGAAAGGGAACTGACCTGGAATATCGGAGAAGCTCGAGAGGTTTTTGCGAAGAAGATGGTGAAGATCTCATGAATTTATCTCCTATTTAAAGAAAAACGTCACATCTCTTGGACGCCGAGAAAACTGTCACATCGTAACCGTTTTTACCGTCTACACGCCGTTAAAAAGGCATCTTTTTGAATTTTAACAGCTGTCGAGCTTATCCACATCTGTTGAAATTCAAGGGGCAATTGTTGAGGGTGTATTTTCAGGATGCTCGCGGGAAGCTCACACAGTACAGGAATCCTATTAACATCTGGGAATCCCATGAATCCAGGTATCCTGATTTATTTATTTTTAACTAACCCTCATATTCGCCTCGTGTTTATTTGACCAGGTTTCGATGAAGTCATCAACTACATCTGAAACTTGCGCCCCAGCTAAAGAAGATCGTGGACTAAGTGGAAGAAGAGGCCCTTAACGGTCGAATTAGTTGGATAGTAGGATCCCGGGAATCCCGGAAAGTTTGTTAGCGTTGTATTCGTTATATATATCGAGGATTCGATCAGTAGGAACACACACAACTCGCTCACACATTAGCTCTGATAGCATACGACCTCTATAACACTTAGCCTGATCGATCAAACCTCCAAAACACTTGTAATTTTCAGTTTCCTATCAATAAAATTGTGTGGTAGCAGGCTCTTCAGGCCGGCTCCCGAGGTTTTTTTGCTAGGATTCCTAGAGGCAACTCGAAGAATCCTGGATTTTTCCCTCGTTACATCCTTGTGTTCAGTTTTACATTTCGAGCATATTAGCAAGCACACTACCTCACATTCTAAGTTTGGAATACGAAATTCCTTTGTGAATTTTTGACCAAAACAAGAATGATCTTGAAAATGCTATCCGGGTGGGGATCTTTCATGGAACAGCAAACCGGATCGTGGAACGTGAATGGTGGTCAAGCACAAAGCCGAATACCTTCAGATTTGATCGGCTGCTTCCGTAGACGCTCTAATGGTTCATGCCTAGGGGAAGATTGTTGGGCTATACATTATGAGGCATGAACATTAGATTGGGCTAACTTGTATTGGGCTTCCCAAGATTACGATTTGGGCTTACTGGGCCGGCTTTTGTAATGGGTTTATGATTAGTTTTAGGGTTTTGTAATGGGTAGTATATAAACCCACCTAGTTTATGATTTGGAGTAGTTGTTGGTTTACGATTTCAGCCACCTTATTTGTAATTCCGATCGTAATCATCAATCTCAAGAAAGTTTGATTGTTCTTCATTCAAGATTTGATCTTTTTGTGTTGTTTGTCACTCATATCAAGTATATTTCATCATCTTTCTCTTGAATCGATCTTGTACAAGGTTTCCGCACTTGTTCGAGATTAAGATATCGTAAACGATTGTTGTTTTTGGACCAACAATGTCATCAATATGAGGCAATGGATAACGGTTTTTGATGGTGAGTTTGTTAACCTCACGATAATCAATGCACATACGAAGAGAACCATCCTTCTTCTTGACAAACATAATGGGTGTTCCTCATAGTGAGGAACTCGGTCGAATGAAACCCTTGTCAGAAAGCTCTTGAAGTTGTTTAGCCAACTCTTGCATTTCTGAGGGTGCGAGGCGATATGGCGACTTAGCAACCGGAGTAGCTCCTGGAACAAGGTCTATACGGAAGTCAACTTGGCGAACGGGAGGAAGACCCGTAATGTCATCGGGAAAAACTTCCGGAAAGTCTCTCACAATCGGGATGTCTTCGATTCCCCTTTCTTTTTCTCGGACCTCCATAACATGCGCCAGAAAAGCTGGATACTCCTTACGTAAGTACTTATGGGCCTTTGTACAAGACATAAGCTTGAGCCCACATGATGGTTTATCGCCATGAATAATCAGAAACTGGCCATCCGGATGAGGAATGCGGATGATTTTATCGAATCAAACGAGCTCGACACGATGACGAGATAACTAATCCATACCAGCAATGATATCAAAACTCCCGAGATGCATTGGAATAAGATCGATAGGGAAGATATGGTCCTTGAAATCCAACTTGCAACCGCAAACAATAGAATCAAGAGCAATAGGTTTTCCATCCGCGATCTTAACCGTGAATGGATAATTAAGTGCAGTACGTGGTGTGTCAAGTAAAGGCTCAAACTCTAATGATACAAAACTATGATCGGCACCAGAATCAAATAATATAGAGGCATAACGGTTGTTCACAAGAAACGTACCATTGATGACCTCCTGGTTCGCCTGAGCCTGATTGATACACACCGAAAAGATATATGAGAATAAAATTGATAACGGAAACTGAGTACAAGTATAAAGAGACATGATATCAAACCTGATTAGCATTGATGACAAAGGCACGAGCTGGAGCACCACGATTAACATTAGCAGCAGGCGGGTTAGCAACCGCGAGAGCAGGGAAAGCGTTCCTCAGATGGGTGGTAGATCTACAATTGTAGCAAGCCCGAACCTGAACCTGAACATTAGGAGCTTGGGCTATCAGAGGTTGGGCCGGATACTGGGCCAAAGGCTGGGCTCGAACAGGCATGCGACAAGCATAAGTGGGATGACCAAAGCGCCCACAATTGGTGCACTGTCAACACTGGGCCTGCACAGGATGATGATGGTTACACCGGGCACAAAGAGGATGGGTACCCGTGTAAGGTTTCTTCGTTGGAGGTGCACCAGGAGCCCATTGTGCAACAGGGGTGGCAGGAATAGCAGGTGCAGGAGTAGCAGTAACCGCAAAGTTTCACCCCTTACGTTTCTTTTTGTTACTTTTAGCAGCAGATGGCTCAGTTTTATACTCCTTCTCGGCCGCGGGTTCGGCCTCTTCAGTACCCGATTCCCTCTTAGAACCCCTTCTTTTCAGTTTGCCCGCTTTCACATGGTTATCGGTCAGACGAACAGCAAGACGAACAACGCTGTCAAGTGTCACATGATTACTGGCCCAGATAGAATCCTGTATGTCCTCAGGTAACCCACCAGTATAGCATTTAATAGCTCGAAATTCAGGAGTGACAATTTCAGGCACAAGGATTTTCAATTCATAGAAACGATCGGTATACTCCTGATTTTCCCCACTGTATTGTTTCAGTGCCCGAAATTCATCCTCAAGTTTCTTTAATTCAGAACGGGGACAATATTTTTGTCTCATAACCTCCTTTAGTTCATCCCAAGATAGAGCTAAAGCCTCATCGGACCCCCGGATCCGTTTCTCACTGTTCCACCATGTAAGAGCTTTTTCAGTGAGAGTGCTAGTGGCACGCGGGACTTTCAGATGATCAGGGCAGTCACTGTTAACAAAGGTGTTCTCCATCCCAACGAACCACTGAAGTAAACCAATAGGACCCTCGGTCCCCTTGAATTTGGGTTGGTTGCAGGAGTTAAAATGCTTGAATGAACAAGTAGCCATAGCAGCAACATTAGCAGGGTTAGCATTCACACCCTGCTGGAGTTGAGCCACGATACTGGGAAGAACCTCAGCTATCTTTTTAGCGATTATTGAGGCCATTTTGCGACCGCTATCGCCCTTTCGGCGTCCCTTGAAATGGATCGACATGCTGAGATTCAAGAACAAAAATGATGAGTCATAATGTGATGTGATTGGTAATCAAATTTTTTAGGGTAAAATTGTTAAGTGTAAAACTGGTGTGTGTTTTCGAACCGTGATACCGTGTAACTTGTTTTGGTCAAAAACTGCCTAAGCAATTAGTTGATCAAACTTCGTAAGTGAGGTAGAGTGTTTGATGAAATTAGCAAGAAAAATGCAAGTTTGGATGTTGACACGAGGATGTAACGAGGGAAAATCCAGGAATCCTTGAGTATCCTCAAGGAGCCTAGCAAAAAACCTCGGGGGCCGGTTCAAAGTACCTGCCTCCTAAAACTTTTATATGATGAAAGTATTTAGTACAGATGAAATGAGCTCGTATTCTAAGTGTTACAGAGAATTCTAATCGTAAATAATGTGTGTGTGTGTGTGTGCGTTCTCCTCCTGAATGAATGACCTAGAGCTCGTTTAAATAGTCAAAAATACATTAACTAACTAGGCTAAAAACTAGGGATTGAGTCTTTAAGTCTTTGTGAACGTTGGAGTCAGTTACAACACGCCCCATAAAGCCTTGACCGAGTCTTTAGCCATCATTAACACGTCCCTTAATACCTGCAATCAATTAAGACACGTGGATAATTGTAACGGTTAATCGATAACTGTAGTTTAGGATCCTTTGAGCTTCTGGCGAGCATCCTGAAATAATATAACCAACTGTCCTATATTTTAGGGATTCTCCCAACTAAGCCAATATGAACGTTGTGGACCACTTAGTCCACTTTCTATATCATTTTTCCGAGTCTTTAGGCTTGTCTACATGTTTCTTTGACCCTGCAATTAATAAGACACATGGGAAAAACAAACGGGTTAGTTGATAACTGTAATTCAGGATGCTCGAACCTGCCAGGATCCTGAACTTGCGTAAGGATATTGAACCATTTGAGCTTCCGGCCAGGATCCCGGATTATCAGCCCTAACACTTGCCCCTGAATTTTAACAGTTGTCGACCAAGAAGACGGCTGTAAAAGTTCAAACTCAACGTCATCTCTTGAAATAATTACGAAGGTGACTCGTTAGCTCCTGATTTGATAGCAACGCAACTTCTCATGTGATTTCCCCATAAATAACTCCAAGTTGTTGTCTTCCCCATACATCAGTCGGAACCCTGTCGATTGCTCTTTTTGTATTTCCTGCAAACAATTTTAGTGTAACAGATAATGATCGGGGATCCGGGTGGAGGGATCTTGTAGTTTACAAGACGAAACCCCGATTCCTGAATTAACTTTTGACCTCTGAGCTTCCCAAGCGGAGGGATCCTGAAAAGAATTTGTTAATGTGCTGGGGATAAACCCGGGATTCTTGGGACTAAGCCAATTCTGGGGACAAGCCCGATAAACTTGGGACTAAGCCAAACTGGGGACTAAGCCAAACTAGGGACAAGCCCATAAAACTTTCGAGACATGAATATGTCCAAACCTTAGTTAATGTGAAAACATTAAAAACCTTTGTTAAACTGAGGTCAATCTCAAAATACTTGGGACTAAGCCAACTGGGGTCAATGCCCATAAACCTGAGAGACACGAAAGTGCCTAAACCTTAGTTGACATGAAAATGTCAAAAACCTTAGAACCTTTACGAGATGACACGTCTGCCACCCATTTTGAAGTGTACTCTATGGCCAACAGTGATGAAATTATCAGCCACCCTCAGATGGACTGGTCGCACCACCATGAACCATAGGCCACCACCGTGCGCTCCTGGCGAGGGTCTTGCGCTCCTGGCGATTCCCATTAGTGAACGAGAAGGTGAAAAGCTCCTTAACCTTTGATTGCATTCAGAATGATTTATACTTAGAAGATGTGATCAGCCTCTAGCTTACGACAAGATGCTTAGAACATCTGCACAATACTTCAAGGCTTGGTGAGGGGTGGGTGTTAGCTTGGCTAACACCCCTTCGATGCCTAAGTCAGTAATCATTTCACAAGGATAATAATATGAAATTGAAATGAGAATAAAAAATCATACCTGATGTTTTTGGAGCTTACACAAGGATTTTTGGATATGCTCAGAGGATCCGGAGAGCACTTACATAAAATATAACTTCAAGTGAATTGCATTCCAAGCTCTTGGGAGCAGCTCACCTTCCATAGTAGCTAGCCTGTATGCTCCTTTTCCAGCTTCTGAGTCTATTAGGTAAGGACCTTCCCATTTAGGTGCAAGTTTTCCATGTGCTGGATTGGTAGTATTTTGAAAAGCTTTCCTGAGTACCAGATCTCCTACTTGAAATCTTCTGATCCTGAGATTTCCGTTGTAAGACTTGGCCATCCTTTGCTGGTATGCTGCCATCCTGAATTTTGCGAGGTCCCGGATTTCATCGATTATTTCAAGATCTTCAAGAAGTTCCTGCCTATTTGCTTCAAAATCCCGGCAGCTTGTTCTGGCAGTTGGCATCACCGTTTCAGTGGGTATCACAGCTTCTGAGCCAAACACTAAGGAAAATGGTGTTCGACCAGTAGCATTTTTGGAGGTCGTTCTGTTAGCCCACAATACGAGAGGTAGCTCTTCAGCCCATTTCCCTTTCTTGTCTCCTAGCTTCTTTTTAAGATTATTGATGATAATCTTATTGCTCGATTCTGCTTGGCCATTAGCTTGTGGATGTATGGGAGTTGAAGTTACCATCTTGATGCCCCATGCCTCACAAAAACTAGTCGTTCTTTTTCCAATAAACTGAGACCCGTTGTCACAAACTATTTCCGAAGGGATTCCAAATCTTGTTAAAATATTCCTTTTAATGAAGGAAATCACTTCCTTTTCTCTAACTTGAACAAAAGCTTCGGCATCAATCCACTTAGAAAAATAGTCCGTCATGGCCAGCATGAAGACTTTTCCTCCAGGTGCTACGGGCAGCTTACCAACTATATCCATGCCCCATTTCATGAACGGCCACGGAGATGATATTGAGTGGAGTGGCTCAGCAGGCTGATGGAGGATATTTCCATGACGTTGGCATGCATCACATTTCTGAACAAAGGCCATTGCATCCTTCTTCATAGTAGGCCAGTAGTATCATGTCCTCAATACTTTGGAAAATAGTGATCTGCCCCCAGTGTGATTGCCACAATCACCTTCATGAATATCCTGGAGTACTGCAAGTGCTTCAGGCTGATCGAGACATCTCAAGTATGGTCATGCATGAGATTTCTTGTATAATACACCATTTATTACTGAATATGGGATTACCTTTGTTCGGAAAAGTCTGGAGTTCTCATTTTTGGGGATTTCTCCTTCTTGGATAAATCTCCTGATAGGGTATGTCCAGGATTCCTGAGGATCCTGAGAGTTGATCATTTCCTGATCTTTATCTGCTGTGACGTCATTGACCTCCTGTTCTTCTATTGCTGGGGTCAGGATGTGAGTTATGGGAATCTTAACACCTTCTGGGATCCTTAAAGATGATGCTAAATTTGCCAAAGCATCAGCTTCTACGTTTTCTTCTCTAGGTACCTGTGATATGCTGCAATTTTCAAAAGATAATGCTAATTGTTTTACAAGGTCTAGATATTTGGTTAGCCTTTCGCCTTTCACTGCATAAGATCCATTAAATTGGTTAGTCAATAACAAGGAGTCAATAAAAACTTGAATGTGTTGGATACCCATATCTTTAGTGAGTTGTAATCCTGCAATTAAAGCTTCATATTCGGCTTCATTATTAGTAGCCTTGAATTCACAATGAATAGATCTCTGGATAATGTCCCCTGTGGCGATTTCAGTAGCACACCCAATCCTGTTCCTCTAACGTTAGATGCTCCATCTGTGTACAAGGTCTAGCTGCCTGAAGCTTCTTCGAGCTGCTTGACCTCTAGTTCAACTTCTGGCAGTATGTTGCTACTAAAATCAGCCACAAAGTCAGCAAGGGCTTGTGACTTGATTGCTGTTCTTGGCTCATATATGATGTCATAGGCACTTAATTTGACTGCCCACTTCGCTATTCTTCCTGACATCTCTGGTTTTCTTAAGACACACTTAACAGGATAGTTAGTTTTCACATAAATAACATGAGTTTCAAAGTAATGTCTTAATTTTTGAGAAGCCATGACAAGAGCTAAAATCAGTTTTTCTAAATAAGAATACCTGGTTTCAGCGTCTAATAATGTTTTGCTTACATAGTATACCGGATGCTGTTGTCCCTCATGATCTTTCACAAGCACATCACTTACTGAGCTGCCTGAAACTGCTAGGTAGAGGGATAGTGGTTCGCCCTTAACCGGTTGCATTAGAAGTGGAGCAGATGATAAATATTCTTTCAAGGAGCTCAGAGCTGCTTCATGTTTCTCACCCCATTCGAACTTTTTGTTCTTCTTCAATATGTCATAGAATTCTTTGTTTTTCTCGGACGATCTTGATATGAATCTGTTGAGTGCTGCCACTCTTTCCAGTAGTTAATCTTTGAACTTCCTTGACATTTGTTGGAGATTTCAAATTTATGATTGCTTGGATCTGTTCAGGGCTGGCCTCTATTCCTCTTTCATTAACCATGAAGCCCAAGAACTTGCCGGCTCTTACTCCAAAATGGCACTTGGAAGGATTCAATTTCATGTTGGACTGGTCCAAGATATCAAAAGCAGCTTCAAGATCTTTAGGATGGTCCTTTGCTTTTTTCGACTTTACCACCATATCATCTATGTATACCTCCATGGTGTCCCCCAGTTTGTCTTTAAACATCATGTTGACTAGCCTCTGGTATGTGGCACCTGCATTTCGTAAACCAAAAGGCATTGCAATATAACAATAAATACCTGTGGGTGTCATGAAGGCCGTATCCTCCTGATCTGATGGTTCCATTTGAATTTGTTGAAATCCCGAAGATGCATCCATAAAAGTTAGCATCTCATGTCCGGCAGTTGCGTCCACCATAGAATTGATGTGTGGCAGAGGGAATGGATCTTTCGGGCAGGCCTTGTTTAGGTCTGTGTAATCTACACATACCCTCCACTTACCGTTTTTCTTCTGGACTACCACCACGTTAGCCAGCCATCGAGGATATTTAACTTCTCTAATCATTTTTAACTTGAGCAGCCTGTCAACTTCTTCTTGGATTATGATGTTTCTCTCAGGAGCGAACTTCCTTCTTTTCTGATGTATTAGCCTGAAAGATTCATCTATACCAAGTTTATGAGTAATATACTTGTCAGGTCTTCATGTTTCCATGCAAACATTGTGATTCTGGATTTTAAGAGGTTCACGAGCTGCTCCTCAATATCCTTAGGAATATTGGTTCCTACCAGCACTTTGATTTCAGGATCTTCAGTATTAAGTTGAACTTCTTTGATTTCCGATTCCTTTGTCATCTGAATTCTTCGTGCTGGTTTCTTTAATTGCTATGCTGGCTTGGGCTTGATGGTGTTCTTCATAGCAGAAGTATAGCAGTCTTTGGCTTCTTGTTGGTCACTTAGTATTCTTACAACTCCCCAAGGTGTGGGAAGCTTCACACATTGATGATGTAGATGGAACTGCTTTCATGTCATGGATCCATGGCCTTCCCAAGATTACATTGCAACAAGGAAGGGAGTCAATAACGAAGAATTTCTGCATGGAGTTGACTCCTTCAATGTAAACAGGAAGTCTGATGTCTCCAACCGTATGCTTGGTTTCTCCGCTGAATCCTACTAACACCGAGGATCTTGGAATTATCCCTTCTTCTGGAATGCTCATCTTTTTGAGCACGTCCAATTGAATGATGTTGACCGAACTGCCATTGTCTATCAGGATCCTGCGAACATAATGGTTAGCAATACATAATGTAATTACCAGACTGTCGTGGTGAGGATCCTGGATATCCAGCTTATCAGTTTCATCAAAAGAGATGACTTTGTCTTCAGTCAATATCGCGTTCTTCTTTGGCTGACTGCCTTGATCCATTTTGGCCTCCTTGGCATGTCTCTTTGCTGATGAGAAAGAGGCTCCGCATATGTCAGATCCTCCTGAGATGAAGTTGATCACTTTAGCATTTTCTGGCGGCGACTGTGCTCTTTTGGGCAGCTCAGCAACTTCTTGAGTTTTACTCTTCTTTCTGCCAAACAATTCTTTGAGATGCCCTTGCTGAGCAGGTAACTGATTTCTTTCCGAAGGGCTATGCAGTCATCTGTTAGGTGCCCAAAGTCTTCGTGGTAGGCACACCATTTAGACTTATCTTTCCATGATCCTTGTTTCTCTGATTTTCTTGGCCATCTGGCTTTATCACCTAGAACCTGCAAGGCACATAACAAACCACTTGTGTCAACCGAAAAACAGTAATCAGATACCTTTGGGAAGTCTTCCTCATCGTCTTCATCTTCAATTGCATTGACCCTGGGATTATCATTCCTGTAATAGGGTTTGGTTCGTTGTTGCTTTCCGGGAGAATCTGTCCTTCTGCCTAATGACTCATCACCTATTTTCTGGACCTTCTTATCATCTTCCAAATGTGATGAATCTTAATGCCCTTGTTCTGACTTCATCGAGGTTCCTGCAAGGGGTCATAACCAAGTCATCATAAAAGCGGGAATCTCCTCTAATTCACATTTTGAAAGCTTCTACAGCAACTGCCATATCTAGGTTGGGGATATCCAAAGCTTCTCGACTGAATCTGGCCACATAATCCCTCAGGGATTCGTTGGGCTTCTGAACTATTCTGTACAAGTCACCCATGAGCTTCTCAAAGCTCCTGCTGCAAGAAAATTGGTTATTAAACAGGTTAACTAAATGGGGAAAAGAAGTAATGGTATTAGGAAGGATACTGAGTAGCCATTTCAAGGTTGGTCATGTTAACGTTAGGCCGAACCCCTTGCATAGGCAAGCTTCTTTGATGTTTACAGGAATGGGGTTGATTTCCATCCGTTCCCTGTATTGTTCCACGTGCTCCTCAGGATATGTGGTCCCATCGTAGAGTTTCATGTTGGGGGTTTGAAATCCTTTTGGTATCTCCACGTCACAAATGGGCCAGGCAAACCTAGAAACTCTGTGGCTGCCTGCTGGCACTTCAGGGATTGGACGAATAACACCAGGAACACTTGAGATCATGTCCTTTAACCTCTGAAGTTCCCTAGAAATAGTCGGGTTGATACCTGCATCCTGCACAGTTCCTTGGTTAGGGTTTACATAAAAACTATCAAAATTGTTACCAGCCCTGGAAGTTTGAAGATGGATCTGGGGTCCATATTCAGCATCTCTAAGGATGGTCGGCTCAGTTGTGGTTCCCACTTGCATGGGGATGAAGTCTCCCTCATGCATCTCCTGAGATGAACTTGGGAATACGCCTGCAGAGACAGTAGGATTAGAAAATAAGGATCCTTGAGGATCTTGAGCAGCTCGGAAGCGGCTCCGATATTGTTGGAATGGCTGAGATGAAGATCCCTGTAGCATCTGAGTAGTAGGTGCTGCTGACTGCTGACTCCAAGGCTCATGAGGGTTTCTCGTCGCAAACCGTTGTGGTTGAGATATATGTTGTTGTATCGAGACTGTCGGCACCCGATGGCTTAAAAACCCGTCCGGTTGCTGGCTCGAGCATCTCGGCGGCTGCTAACTTCCATATCCACTGTAGTAAGATTCTGGGGGCTGCTCTGAGTAGAACCCAGAGTATTCCAGATCTATCACCCTGGAAGTCTTCTGATGTTGAGAGCCTGAGAATCCTGCAGTAGTAGCTGTTGCAATACCTGACTTTGGAGCAGTAGAGGGATTTACTTTCTGTTTCGGCTGCTCCGATATTTCCGGAGAGTCAAACCCAAATGATTTTGGCATCAAAGGGCTGATTTCCTCTACTGGTTTCTTTGATTTCTTCAATTCCATGATCTCCTTCATTATTTTCTCGTTGGTTTTGGTTTGTTCATCCGCATGGGCCTTCATTTGCCTGATCAAAACATAGAGATCGTTATTAGAAATAGCAGAGTCAGTGGACGTACCTTGAGATCCAGTAAAAGTGGGGTATTCCACACTTTTAGCATCGGTATCAGTCACTTTCTTCATCATTGGGGGGAGACCAGTGCTGACAGTGGGCTTAGAGGATGAAATAGATTTTGAGGTAAATTTTGGTTGGCTCAACATTTTCAAGAATCGGTTATGGGAAGAAGATCAAGGCTCTTAATCGAATTCAAACACCGTTTGCCCCACGGTGGGCGACAAATTGTTTTGGTCAAAACCTGCCTAAGCAATTAGTTGATCAAACTTCGTAAGTGAGGTAGAGTGTTTGATGAAATTAGCAAGAAAAATGCAAGTTTGGATGTTGACACGAGGATGTAACGAGGGAAAATCCAGGAATCTTTGAGTATCCTTAAGGAGCCTAGCAAAAAACCTCGGGGGCCGGTTCAAAGTACCTGCCTCCTAAAACTTTTATATGATGAAAGTATTTAGTACAGATGAAATGAGCTCGTATTCTAAGTGTTACATAGAATTCTAATCGTAAATAATGTGTGTGTGTGTGTGTGCGTTCTCCTCCTGAATGAATGACCTAGAGCTCGTTTAAATAGTCAAAAATACATTAACTAACTAGGCTAAAAACTAGGGATTGAGTCTTTAAGTCTTTGTGAACGTTGGAGTCAGTTACAACACGTCCCACAAAGCCTTGACCGAGTCTTTAGCCATCATTTACATGTCCCTTAATACCTGCAATCAATTAAGACACGTGGACAATTGTAACGGTTAATCGATAACTGTAGTTCAGGATCCTTTGAGCTTCTGGCGAGCATCCTGAAATAATATAACCAACTGTCCTATATTTTAGGGATTCTCCCAACTAAGCCAATATGAACGTTGTGGACCACTTAGTCCACGTTCTATATCATTTGTCCGAGTCTTTAGGCTTGTCTACACGTTTCTTTGACCCTGCAATTAATAAGACACATGGGAAAAACAAACGGGTTAGTTGATAACTGTAATTCAGGATGCTCGAACCTACCAGGATCCTGAACTTGCGTAAGGATATTGAACCATTTGAGCTTCCGGCCAGGATCCCGGATTATCAGCCCTAACATAACTCATGATCATAGTTTATCAAAAATCATTTGTATAAACATAATTACGCGTCAAAACGTGAAATCGAGCATTTGAGATAAAACATAACGGAGTGGTTCTCACCTCCCGATTGGAAGGCTACAACCGAGACTAATCAGATCAAGATCCTAGTGGTAGAGACATGCTTTGGCCTAATAGGTGTCATCACTCTCATTGAGGCGTCCCAGGTGAGCGTCCAGGCCCAACGGTTGTAGGGCTTATATGCAACGCTTTTCTTGACAGAGACCCCGACTACCGGTGTTTTCACCCTTCCAGTTACTACATGTCTACCACTAAAACCCTAAATCCGACGAGATTTGAAAATCACATTTTTTCTAAATGGTACGTAAGGCACCATTTTCTAAGGAAGAGGCTAGAAAGCCTTAGTGATTCGTGCTAAAATGCATGCTGATTTACGGGAACAAAGCATTTGAAATAGGCAACAATTAAGAAGCAATTTACTGGAAAAAATAAGCAATTAGGCACATTGCGCATGAGGCACTCATGCAGGACACCTAAGGCAATAGTCTAGGTCAAACCAGTTCTAATAACCTAGATCCCTATAGCCGCGGCTCTAATACCAATCTGTCACACCCCAACCGACGGCGGAATACGTCGGGGCACGAAGATTGTCCAGAAGCTCACAACACTAAATTAGGTTGTGATAATCATAATAGTTACCCATTTCATAGCAAATAAACAATCATAGCATCTAAGTCATAGCATACGAATAACAACATAAAACATAAACTAAGTTTGAGAGTTCATTACTTAATTTGGTCTCTCTAAAGCTGATGCAATCCTATGGTGATGATATCCAAGTCAAACTGCATTACCTGCAACATGTTATAAATAAAGTCAACTAAAATAGTTGGTGGGAATTCATAGGTTTAGTGATAACGTTCAAAAGCATGCGTACAAGTTTAAATAACTGATCAATGATAAAATTGATTAATGATAAAAATGATAATTTAACGTAATCCAACCCTTGACAATTAGGCTTCCAATCACAAGGCGCCACACGCGAGGCAGGCCAAATGGGCTTGTCAGGCCAATAGATCTATTATCGTAACTCCGGCATGTTTAATGTTAATAATTACGTTCATCGTTCAATCGTTCATCGTTCCATCGTTCAATCGTTCAATCCTTCATCGTTCAATCAACCATCATAATAACCATGTAATCATCGAACATAGAATACGCATGTGAAAATAGAATTTGATAAATAAAACATGTTGCACCCCAAAAACATTTAAGTAAAAAGGGGCTATGAAAACTCACATGATAGCGAAAGTGTCGAGAGTAAAACCAAAGAATAGCGGCGCGAATCAAACCTGGAGATCACCTTTACGATCGAACGTGGTGGAGAAAATACCGACAAAAGATAAATAACTAAATAAGTATTCGAACGAATAAAACGTGCAACTAGCCATGACACGACGGACTCGATCGGATACGCGACTCGTTGGTGGAGTATATAAGTAATGATTGTGAGAATTTATATGATCAATGGTCAATCTAAAACTAGGTCAAACATTTAGCAAAAAGATTATTTATTTAACTATAAAACATTACGACTTCTCAACTTAATTATTTTTTATAAAATCAACCGAACCATATTTAGTCTTCAAAAATTAATTTGGGGCTGATCTAAATATATATAATTGCCAAATAAAATTTCAAGAAATAACTCAAATGCTAACTCAATGATTTACTCCAAAAAGAATTATTTTTAATTTTGATAATTTTAGTAAATTTAATCTAACTAAATAATCAACCAAGGTTTCATTCTAGACATGACCTAACCCTAGATCTAGGTCTAAAATCATGCTTCATACAAGAATCAATACACTAGTTTAACAATTTTCATGGTCTAATCAAGATCTAGCATGAGAAATAAATAAAAACACATAAAAATCATCTTTTTTACTTCATGAAACCCTAGATCTATAATCATGGTGATGATTCCTTCATCCCAAACCCTAGATCTACCATTATAATGGTGTCCATGTCAAGATCGAACAAGTAAATTAGGTAGAACTTAGATCTATGAAGATCTATGGAAGAAAAACAAGAAAAAAAATGGATTTTTTATCATAAAAGTCAAGTTTTTATCAAAAGAACCCTAGATCTATTGGTTAAGATGAATCTATATGACCAATCATGTTTAAAAATAGGTTCTTTTCCAGCCATAGCTTATATCTAGCAAGATCTATAAAGATCTAACATGCTTAAAACATTAAATCCACTCAAATGAATATAAAATATATCCCATAATGATTAACGGTTGATAAAGTATCTCAAAAAGTGTATTTTTTGTCGGTTTTGTCGTTTTTCTCGTTTTTAAGCAATTCACCAACGTTTTGCGATCCGATCAAGTGTGTGATGAATCATGACATGGTAAATGATCATATGACTCATAAACATGATAAAATTGATACACGAAACTCAAAATGTGATCTCCCAGTTAAAATCGAAATCGCGCGGGATTTACCGAACTTTCACTGTTTTCGTTCTAGACCTTGAATTCACACCAACCTTCACTTGTATTTGCTTGTGTGTGTAACTAGTATTACACACAAGGGTCATACACGTTTAGATTGATCAAATTCCCGGTTGAACGTAATTAAGTGACATGTTCGCGTAACATCCAAATTAAAGGCAAATCGAACATCAAATCGATCAATAAACATGATAATGGATCCAATAACATGAAATTAGGTTAATAAACATTAAAATTGATCAATACCCATAAATTCAATTATCAATCAACTGATCGGGTTACAATACGGATAAAATCAGACAATCGGAAAACCCGAAATGTTACACAATTACTCCCCTTAGTGATGCTGACATAAAACTTGTTTTAATTAACAACCTATTCATTTGAATGCAAGACTGCCAATCAGTCCCCTTAGCCACAATAATGTTCAAGTTGTTAACATTGTGCCACCTGATGAAATATCTATATTCGTCAAATACCATAAGCTACAGTCACACCAAGCAAATGTTTAATGTCATTATGTTTTACATTTAGCTACATGTTTTTATGTCATTGAATGTGCTCCATTATATAGTCACATAAACAATAAATATACGTGACCATATTGCTATCTATAGTCTCATATAAGTAGTATAGAATTAATCACACACGATGTGTTGTGACCAAATGGTGACTTGTGGTCACGTTACTTTAAACTGTGACTAATCTTTGTCACATACCATATGTTTAGTGTCACCAAAGGATCAGATCATCAAAGCAATGGTGACCTAACACTCTAAAAACGTCACCGAAACAAACAACACGTACATACGGTCACACAACACTAAAAAAGTGTCACACAATCTGACAGCCTGTGTGTCACTGTAGCCCATTTTTGTACTAGTGGCAGGACAGGGTGTCCTGCGACCAAGCTCGGGCGTGAGAATAAGAATACGTTTCGAAAGATTAAGTGTAATCAGACAAGAGAGAACGCATTGAATGAGAACTTACCTGGTGGTTGAGGGGTATTTATAGCCCTCAACCTTTGTCTTCTATTGCAATTAATGCGATGAGCCCAAAGTAGAGTGTTACAGGTCTGGCATCCAAACTGTGACAAACAATTACAGTGGCTGTTTTGGGAAATTGCCTTGGTGGATGTGTTGAGTCCTTCGAATGCCGACCCGGAATGTAGAGCATTGGTATGTACCAACTCGTCTCGGCCTGACTTGGTCTAGGGGTTTGTCCTACCAAGTGTGGCCAGTCTACCAGGTAAGGCTCAACCAGAGTAGGTTGGTGGTTTGCCGACTTGGTGCTAATGACTGTCAGTCGATCTTAGCTTGGTCGACTGATCATTCGACCTGTAGTTGACTTGGTGCTAATGACTGTCAGTCGACCTTAGCTTGGTCGACTGGTCATCGGCCAGTCATCAGTCGACTTGGATGTCATGACTGTCAGTCGACCTTGGCTTAGTCGACTGGTTACTCGCCAGTCATCAGTCAACTTGGATGTCATGACTGTCAGTCGACCTTGGCTTGGTCGACTGGTTACTCGACCTGTCATCAGTCGACTTGGTCGTAATGACTGTCGGTCGACCTTGGCTTGGTCGACTGGTCAATCGACCTGTTATCAGTCGACTTGGTTGTCTGAGGTGGAGTGTTTAGAGTGTGTGTTAGATGTGATATCACTTTGACTCGGACATACTGTGACATCCGTCACTTTAATTTTTAAATTAAGTATAACTAATTAGGGATTATTAGGATTTATTTAGAATTGAATGTGAATTAATTATTAAAAATTTTATCTCTATGAACCGACCAATGAAAACGGGTAAAATATTCTGTTTTGCTTAAATTATGAGTTTGATATAAGATAGAACTCTTAGAGAAAGTTACGCAATTATAGACATGAACCATATTAAAAACGTCACAACGCAGGGTCGCCTGACCAAGTGTGATGAAACTGAAAAATAAACATACGGTTCTGAGCGTAATTTAATTTCATGAATTTTGATATAAAAGTTGTAGCAAAACGAGTCTGAAAAATATACCGCGAGTCGCGTAATAATCAGACTTTTACACTCAAGTAGCCTACACTAGTTAAATTTTATAAAAATATGTGTGTGTATGTGTATATATCGTATGCATGTATGTGTGTACAAGGGGACAAATCTAGAAAACCCTTTGGTAGCTTGTATGGGGAAATGACACCTAGGTCATCATTTGTTATAAAAACCCAATACACACACACACTCCACACAACACTCCACCTCCTCCTCTCCTCTCTCTCTCTTGCTTATGGCCGAACACCCCCCCCCCCCACCTCACTATTTCTTCTTTCTTTCTCTCATACATTCAAACACAAACACACATTCAAGCTTCAAGGATTCAAGCAAAGATTCAAGTTCCATCTTCTTCTTCTAAAATTTCTATGCAACTAAGGTAAAAACACCTACTTTGCCTTTTATATTTTGAATCTTTCAAGAACATAAATCTTTTCTTGAATTTGATCCTTGAAGAGAAAACACTTTAAAAACTAAGAAATGTTGAAAGGATGTTGGTATAAGCAAGAAAACATAAAAGAAATAGGGAAAACACCCCCACACACTCACGTCCGTGAGTGTGTAGGTGGTGGTGGGTGTGTGTCTTGTGGGTTGGGTCATGAAATGGGTTTGATTATGAGTATTGATGATGATTTCAAGAACATGCATGCTTGAATCCAACAAAAACTAAGAGGATTTGAAAAAGAAAGTTATGAAAATGAAAACCCTAATTTGAAACTCTAAAGTTTTTAAAGTTCATAATCTAGAATGGGTTTTAGATGTTGGATGATACATGCATGTGATGTTTAAGTAATGTTTTGATCTTTGAGGTTTATTAAATCCGAAATTGTTGAGTTGTATATATGTAATATTGTTATAACTAATATGCATATATATAAACAAATACTTGAAGTATATAAGTATTATGCTCTTACATAAATATATATATATAGGTTTAGGGTAAAATACATCCAGCAAAAACGCTACATCCATTGCGGATTCATCTGGGGCGTCCATCAAGATCATCCAACAGCCAGGATCTATGGTGTTTCCGCCCATGGTGTTTTATTCCTCCACCGAAAACACCATAGGCGGAAACACCATAGATCCTGGCTGTTGGATGATCTTGATGGACGCCCCAGATGAATCCGCAATGGATGTAGCGTTTTTGCTGGATGTAGGATAACTCGACTCTATATATATATATATATATATGTATATGTATATGTAAAGAGTAATCAATTAAAGATACACGAATATGGACTTAACAATGACTTGATCATAGTAAATCCGTCTAAATGGTCCGGTTATGATCCTCATCTATTTACACATGAGTGCATGATTGTAGTAATTCCGCCTCATGGTCGTCAATGACGCCTGTAATGATCAATTTAAACCCTCACGCGATATCTAGACTAGTGAAACCGTGCGGAATCCGGTTTTAACTAGTTGATTCAAGAAGCAGTGAAAGATATAAATCGAAAAGTATGAAAACAGGAAATAACAAACACAAACCGATAGACTTGAAGAATGAACACTTGAGTTAATCACCGATTGTTGCTTACACCTTGATCGAAATTCTTAGAAGAATTTCGATGTCACCACAAAAACACCAAAAGACAAGCAACCCTAAATTGATTACTAGGAGTCCTATTTATAGGAGATGGTGAACTTGGAAAACAAGTTAACCTCCCTACCTAAAATAACTCCTAATTCCCGTATTTGAACCCTAAGGCCCATAAAACTCCCACTAAACATTGTTTAAATGAGCCCAAACGCATCTAAATTGGCCCAATGACCCAATATACCCATAACCCAACTTATTTTCACCTATTCTATCACATAGGCCTTGAAAATAGTCCGCCAATTGATGATTTAATACACAAGCCACAAATTATTCCCTTACAATCTTCCCCTTGGCTTGTGATATTAAATGTCTTCTACTTTCAATCTTCAGAACTTGCAGTCTTCACCTTGGCTTGAGCATGGGTTGGTGAAGATGACTTTAGGGAGTGTTCTCTCAATCAGCATTAGCTTGGACTTCAAATGACGAACATGTAATGAGAGGAGGATTCTCAAATACTTGCTCCTTCTTGAAAACTGTTGAGTCCTTGCTGAATCATCAGTAACTGTCTTGACTTGCCATTAACTTCAGAGGTTAAATTTTGAAAACCTCTATCTTGGCATTCTTGAATTTCTTGTTGTGACTGCTCTGCATCTTTTCTTCAATTAGCTTCCCCTAAACTTGAGAACGGTGTCTTTGGAAGCTTTACTTGAACAACCAACAAACTTCCCCTAAGCATAAGGTAAGTCCTTTTCCGGCTGGTTCTTCAACTTGATCAGCATCAGAGTTCTTGCTTTGATCAACTGAGTCCTTGATTTTTTTTCCATGAGTTTTTTTTCACTTAACCTGTCAAGCACAACATGGAACAAACACTAACCAGACAATGATGACTAGTTACTGGGTTAGCAGGAGAACAACATTCTTTAACACAAACCCTAACATTGATTACGGGTTTCCCATAAATACTTCCCCTGAACCTGAGGACTCTTCACATTATCTCCCCCTGAGATTCTGGAGGGGTGATACATTCTTGCATAGAACCCATAAAAATTTTATTTAAACTTCTCAAATCAACGTGGCCAATTCATAAACTTAAGATAACACAAAAGAAACAAAACAAACATACCAAATTACTAAACGAGAAGGTTTTATTTTGGGATCAAACCGTCTTTGTCTGAACTGAGGAACCCTTTTCAGCATCTGTTACTCGAACACGTCCAGGCGATTGCCAGTATATTGGTCCTTCTTAAACCCATGTTCCTCATTTTCTCGGCTGTTTGTCACTTATTTATCTTTTAGGTGCATTAATTATGAACATCCGACAGTCACACAGAAATCCTAGGTAATTAATATGTGCAGTCTATCAAGCTTGATCATTCCCTACCACATATTTTCACATTCCCATATCCAGAGTTTTGAATCTTTTCTCGAGACTTGGTTGAGAAGAGAAAGAACAGATCATAAAAGAGATAGGGATAATATACAAAGACTTGTATGATTTCAACTCAAATGCGTTTATCAGTCAGGTGGTAACCTTTCATCAAACACATAAGCCTAGTCACAAAGTCAGGGCTAAAGGGTTTTGGACGCTAAAGGGTCTCTTTTGTTGTGCACATTGGCATCTTTTGGGGTGTAAATTATATACAGTGATCTGAAAGCACATTAATCCAGACTAACCAGGTCTTTACTCACGCAAAACAGAGGAAAATCTGATTAACACGTCAACCATTCTACACCAGGTCATTGCTCACGCAAAGCAAAGGCAAGACTTGACTGACGGCTTTGACATCCCCAGATCTTTTCTCACACAAAACAGAGGGGATGCCGACTTTTTGAGATTTTCGATTCAACACTTTGGAGTCCGGCGTGTGTATCGGGAACAATTTCGCAGGTAAATAGAACAAACACTTAACCTAAGTGTGTGTTTCCCGTCAAATGACATACTTTATCTTTAAGTGTTGTGACCCATACCTTTGTTTTTGGAAGTGAGCCTACCGAGCACATCACCTTGGATCATGTCTTTCACTTTTGCCTTACGCGTGTTTGTCATTCTGAGAACGAAAATATTTCACTTCCCACCTTCTCAAGCGCACAAACAAAAGATTAAAAATTAAAAAACACAATTTTTGAGGGGTCAACAATTTCATCTTTTCTATTCTTCCCCTTGCTTTTTGATTTTTTAATAACAACACACATTTTTTTTTACTATAAGACAAAATTGGCCAAGCTAACCTTCAAAGTTTTTCTTTTGAAAATTTTTCAGAACTGGGTTTTGTTTCATGCACAACCGTACTTCACACTATATTTGCCAAGAAACAAACAATTAAAACAGTGTTACCTTTACTGCTGATTTTCTCAGATTTACCTCTCACAAGGAAACATACCCTCCATTGAAATCTTCATGTCATGTAGTAGAGAGATGCCTCCTATCCTGTGCCTGGAACAATCACTATCACAAACAAACAAGGTTAATGAAAGTCCTCCTTGACTGTTCCTGCACAAGGTGAGAGATCAGTTAGCCAAAGGTACCCAGGCCATAGTGGTTCTGGGTAGACCTGATGAATCAACGAATGAAACTCTTGTTAAAAACACTCCCTTGGTAACATCAGGGATTAGGGGTGTGGCAGCCTTGGTTGGACTGAGAATGTCCTTTTTATTGACATCTCTGGGTTTGTGATTTTCCTTGCCAAGCCACTGTCGATTATTTTCACTTACTTTGGAATTTCTAACCTCTTGAAAAGACATGGAGTGTTTTTTGTACACTCCAGTAGGCTTGAAGGACAAATTCACAACTTTTGGGACATTCCACCTATCATCAGCCCACTGATTGGTTGATTTTGTGATTTCGTCAGGTTTTGAGTAAAATGGTGTTTTTGAAAACCTTTTAAAAACAGGTTGAGGATTGACTTGTGATTTTGAAAAGGTATCCTGCTTTGGGTGAGAGACAGATTTTGAAGGTTCAACTACTTTTGAATCCCTAGCAGGTTTAGTGACAATCTTTGAGGATTTCTTAGCATTTTTATTCACCTTGGTTTTCACAATTGGTGGTCTCTGGTTAGGTGACTTGGACTTTGGGCTCCATTTGTGGACATTGGGATATGGTATGTCCTGCTGCACCTTTCGGTTTGAAGGTGCAGTCTTTGCTGTTGGTCTAGCATGCATCTTTGTTTGTGAAGGTTGTGATGTCACCTTCTGCACCTTGAAATTTGAACGTCCAACATTGGGTTTTGGGCCAACATTTGGTTGGCCTAATGGGACAGTCTTTTGTTGGACCTTCTTAGGATAGTAAGGCTCATAAGGACGGTGCAGACAGTTTCTTGCCATGTGACCTGGTTGGCCACACACATGGCAGGATTGTTTCTTTGGATACACGGGAGCCTGTTGTTGGTTACGCCCAGTGGATATCCATGTAGGCTTTGAAGCGTTTTTATGGATCCAAAGAGCTTTACCATGGGGCTTTGTGGTCAGAATATACTCCCGTTGTATCGGCTGGACCTGGTCATATGCAGAGTTGACTTCTGGGTACGGGAAAAATTCATGGGGTTTTGTGTCCCGTACTTTCTGCACATTTGGAGTAGGATATTTAACCTTATCCTCAGAAATTTTCACACTACCTGTGGGTTTGGGACCGTCAACCTGCGGTCCCTTGCCCCTTCTTAAAATTTTAACAGTTCTTAGGGGTTTCACAGGTTTTAAATCACATTTACCAACATTAAACACACCACATTCAGTAAGTTTGTCACACACATCAGACTCTGGAGTTTTTGACTCAAACTTAACAGACGTTTCAGGTTTCTCAAAATCACATTTTTTAAAACAAAGATCAACTTCAGACTTCATGGGACTCTTAGTGGACTCCTTGCAATTTACTACCCCTGCTTCATTATTACCTTTATCTGCACAAGAAGTAAAAGTATTAGTAAGGTTAGAAACAGGAGCAGAAATTTTAATGGAACAGGCGGCCAGTTTCTTTTCTATCTCAGCCTTGGCTTCTAAGGAGGTCTTAGAACACTCATAATCTGAGATCATTTCATGCATCAATGGCATCGGTACTGTATGAGTGGATTTTTCATCTTTAACCTCAGTACCGAGACCCAAACCAGAGTTAGCTTTGAGATGTCGCATTCGTGCATCCGTGATATAGAAAAGAGAGCTAGCCTTCATCATTTCTGACACAATTTTATCATTTTTTTCAACCTTGGTTTGAGATGTTTCTAGTTTACCTCTAAGTTGTTCAACTTCAGATTTTAATGTGGCAATCTCTTCATTAGCAACTTTGAGATATGTGGTTTTGTCACTCAAATCCCTTTGAAGATTTTTTATGTCGACTTTGGCAGCTTCTAGTTTCTCACTTAATGATTTAGTCCTACCTTTGTATTCTCTCAAGTCTTTATCAGATAGTTCACGATTTAATGTTTCATTGAAGAACTTACGTTGCCAGTCTTGAGATTCATTAAGTATAGTTTGACATTTAGGGTTAAAACATACCTCAGTGTTGTTGGTGCATGAAGTGGTACCTGGTAGAATGGATGCCATGAACTTCTCTTGGATGGAACTTCTGGATCAAATACGAACTGAAAGACTTGAACGGATTGAAAAGGGGATGGATCGAAAAGTGGGTTTTCGATCGGAAAGTGGGTTTCGGTCGGAAAAGGGGTCGGTCGAAAAGCAGACTTCTCGATCGAAAAGTGTCAGCGGATCGAAAAGTCTCAGTGGGGACTTTCCGATCGAAAAGAGAAGCAGATCGAAAAGTCACAGGGGGACTTTCCGATCGAAATGCGCTGATCGAAAAGTCACAGGGGGACTTTCCGATCGAAATGGGCTGATCGAAAAGTCACAAGGGGGACTTTCGATCGACAGATGGCTGATCGAAAAGTCACAAGGGGACTTTCCGATCGAAATGGCTGATCGAAAAGTCACAAGGGGGACTTTTCGATCGCAATGGGCTGATCGTAAAGTCACAAGGGGGACTTTTCGATCGATAGATGGTTGATCGAAAAGTCACAAGGGGACTTTCCGATTGAAATGGCGCGACAAGAAAAGGGTTTTCGATCAGCCCGGCTGATCAAAAAGTCTCTGGCTGGGTCGAAAAGTCTCAAAAAAACACGAACAGTTGGTCACGAACACTTCTATCTTTATCCGAAACCTGCAAAAAAAATCCTTCTGAACCTTGCTACTACGAAAATCACCACAAAACTCAAACGGTTAGTTAACAAAAACTTGAATCGGATATCGCGAGAGCCTCAAAACTTGCGTTTCTTGGCTCTGATACCAATTGTAAGGATCAATTTAAACCCTCACGCGATATTTAGACTAGTGAAACCGTGCGGAATCCGGTTTTAACTAGTTGATTCAAGAAGCAGTGAAAGATATAAATCGAAAAGTATGAAAACAGGAAATAACAAACACAAACCGATAGACTTGAAGAATGAACACTTGAGTTAATCACCGATTGTTGCTTACACCTTGATCGAAATTCTTAGAAGAATTTCGATGTCACCACAAAAACACCAAAAGACAAGCAACCCTAAATTGATTACTAGGAGTCCTATTTATAGGAGATGGTGAACTTGGAAAACAAGTTAACCTCCCTACCTAAAATAACTCCTAATTCCCGTATTTGAACCCTAAGGCCCATAAAACTCCCACTAAACATTGTTTAAATGAGCCCAAACGCATCTAAATTGGCCCAATGACCCAATATACCCATAACCCAACTTATTTTCACCTATTCTATCACATAGGCCTTCAAAATAGTCCGCCAATTGATGATTTAATACACAAGCCACAAATTATTCCCTTACAACGCCTACACGGTCGGTAACAATCATCACCAGAATAAAACCCCCGTGGATATTTCTCATAGTAATTCCTCCTAAAATGGTTGGTCATGAGAAGACACGAGCGGTAAACCTTAAATATCAAAGACTTGGAAATTATATGACAAAATATATAAAGATTATAAAAATAATTGAATACAGAAAATTTAATGTTAAAAAGTTGGTAAAATTTTATATTAAATTAAAGAGTAAATGCTCATCATAAGTAGAAGCCAATTAAATGCAAATCTTGAACTTGTAGTGTATTTATAACAATAAAAGATGTAAAAATATGAAATCCACCAAAAATCCGAAAATTTAAATTTAAACAATAGGTTATGGCTTTAAATCAGTATAAGAAATTTATAAAATTAGTTCCAAAGTTTAAAAATAAATTAAAGGATTTAAAGTCTAATTATTGGTTTAAAAATGGTTAAAAATACACAAAAATAGAATAAAATTTTGGAAATAATTTGAGAACCTATTTTATACAGTAGATAACTATAACAAGTGAAAATAATTGAAATGTCAAGTAAAAACGAGACCCAACCCTTTGAAATGATAAAACTATGCGTTAAAAACGTAAAAAATCGGTAAAAATAGAGTATAAAATATAATAATAGTTGAGATCAGTAACTAAATGAATTAGAACAGATTTATAAAAAACACATTTGAAACATATAAAAATATTGTGGAAGTGAAAACTAACGCATATGAGAAAACTAGACTAAAAACCGATGCCGAAAAGCCGTAAAAATGAGTATTTTAACAAGAAAATAAGAAAATTGTATAAATTCTATAATGACTTTAGTTGGGTTCAATAATACTTAGTGGGCCTTAGAATAAAATTCTTGGGCAAAACCCAACTTCTTTCACAATTATTGACAATATTAACCGAAAAAGGGCAAAATCGTCATTTTGCCCAAATTTTCTAAAAATTCAGAAATTGTTCACATTAATTAGTATAACCTCATAACTAATCTGATCATAATGGGAATTAGGACCAAGTTACTCGAAATCTCTTGATTAGGAGCAATATCGCAAAAAGGAGCAAATGTGAGTTCACTATTCCCTTTTTTCTGAAATATTTTACAAATGTTTTGGTGCTGAAAATGCATATAATGAAATAGTATAGATATTATAAGTTGACAACCAATGTGTGGGTATGATTAGACATAAGTAAGGGCCAAGACGCTCATGAAAAGATGAGCCTGGCCATAAATAGAAAGAAAAGTGTATGATATAGAATCCGGCCGTCTAAATCGTTAACTATGGAATAGACGAGAGAAGTATTGATAGATCTATCGGGAATGACCAACCCTAGCCCACTGATCTGTCGCTCTGGTCGTGAAACATGGTGGGAAATACTTTCAAATAGTGGTTTACGTATCGATTTTGAGCTTATGTTGCTAATTATACATCATGTCCCTAGCTAGTTCATGAACCATACGTTGTCTGATAAACTTATGTATATCTTTGCATCCGATGATAAATGAGTAGTGAAATTGGTGGTTTCAAAATAAACCACCTAATGGAGAAAAGAGAAAATGAGATGATTTGGTGGTTTCAAAATAAACCACACATATTAAAAAAGTGGAAATGTGAAAATGAGAATATGGTTTTGATATGAAAATTGGTGAACTCACCAACCTTTTGGGTGACAAAAATCTTTTTAATGCATTTTCAGGTACGTGATGGCTTGGCTTGTGGTGTGGATCGGGCGTATCGGAGACGAAGTTGTCGTGTGGTTCTCTTTCTACTTTATGTAATGTTTTAGTAACTATGATGTAAGGGACCTAAAAATGGATGGCTATGCCATCCATCATCTAGTGAAATGTTTTGTTTGACTTTCTTTAAACTTACTAGTTACTAAAACTTATGGGTTATAAACTTTTAATCACCGCCACGTGTTGCTTTCGCTAAGCTAAAAATTTTGGGGTGTGACAGAAGTTGGTATCAGAGCCTATGATTATAGTGAACAAGAGATTTTTATAAAAAAATTCTCGACTATAACCTAAAAATGATTTGATAAAGGGTAGCACGACGACAAGATACGCCAATCGACGAGCCAAGAGAATTATGGTAATGTTTTGATTATATAGAAATGTGTGATATATTAAATATTTCTAACTTAATTTGAATAAAACTTGTGTCGCAGATGTCAACCCTCGAGATCATCCACATCTCCGATAGTGAGGCCGAGGACGCTACTCAGACCAAAGCTATCATTGGTCCCAGTTTCACGACACTACCCGAGTTCGATTTGAACTCATATGGCACTATGATTGACCCACGTTGGGCCAACTCAAGCAACGGATGGCTCCCGTTTGACGATCGACCCGAACTGATCGAAGAACCATCCGAGTATTTGAAGGTGGTGTCGAGTGATGAAGAAGTGTGGGTCTTACCCCCATCTGTGGCGGCTTTACCTACTTGGAGTGATCATGAGACCTCCATGAATGTCTATACCCGCCGAGGAAAGAGAAAGTTAACTGCAGAAGAAAAAGGAAAAGCCCCCATGGTTGAGGTTGAACCTCCACTTAAAAGGACCCAAGGAGTTTGGATTGATCGATGTTGTAAGTGCGACATCCAATTTGCCAAAATTCGCGAAGAGTTGGCTGAGCTCACGGTCAAAATTGATCTCGCGATGGGCCAATTGGACCGTTTGGAGGAAATTAAGTATTTAGACACCGACTCTTTGAATCGGATGCACGATCGCATCAACAAACTAGAGGTGACTTGTAAGGCCGTTAGGGAGCATTATGGTTTTCTTTGATTTGGTTGTGATTGGTAGGAAAACTTTGAAACTTTGAACAATTGGTGTTTTGAAGATGACATAGGATCATCTTAATTTGTGGTGGACTTTTGATATAATATTATGATTGAAGTGTGAGTATATGATCACACTAATTTTGGGATTAATTGATTTAGTAGTTAATGTGCCTTGATCTAGAAAATAAATTCTACTACCGCTACGTAATAGATAAGATATGGCAACCTAAGAAGCTAGTGGTCTCGGAGCCGGATTACCTGCAACCGACCTATAAGTTGTGTTTAGGACCAAAGATTGCCCAATATAGTTTATTTAAGGGAAATGAAGGTCAGTTGGGACCAATGAGTCTCAATAAGGTGTGTATATAACCAATAAGTTGTGTTTAGGACCAATGATGGACCAATAAGGTGTGTTTAGGGGCAATGAGCGTCAGTTGGGACCAATGAGTCTCAATAAGGTGTGTATATAACCAATAAATTGTGTTTAGGACCAATGATGGCCCAATAAGGTGTGCTTAGTACCAATGATGGCCCAATAAGTTGTGTTTAGTACCAACGATGGCCTAATAAGGTGTGTTTAGGGGCAATACGGGTCAGTTGGGACCAATGAGTCCCAATAAGGTGTGTATATAACCAATAAATTGTGTTTAGGACCAATGATAGACCAATAAGGTGTGTTTAGGGGCAATGAGCGTCAATTGGGACCAATGAGTCTCAATAAGATGTGTATATAACCAATAAGTTGTTTTTAGGACCAATGATGGCCCAATAAGGTTTGTTTAGGGGAAATGAGGGTTAGTTGGGACCAATGAGTCCAATAAGGTGTGTATATAACCAATAAGGTGTGTTTATAACCAATAATTTGGGTTTAGGACCAATGGTGGACCAATAAGGTGTGTTTAGGGGCAATGAGGGTCAGTTGGGAACAATGAGTCCCAATAAGGTGTGTATATAACTAATCAGTTCTGTTTAGGACCAATGATGAACTAATAAGGTACACACCTATTGACACTAAACATACTAATAAGGTACACACTAATAAGGTATGTATATAACATATAAGTTGTGTTAAGGGCAATGAGGGTCAGTTGGGACCAATGAGTCTCAATAAGGTGTGTATATAACCAATAAGTTGTGTTTAGGACCAATGATGGCCCAATAAGGTGTGTTTAGGGGCAATGAGGGTCAGTTGGGACCAATGAGTCTCAGTAAGGTGTGTATATAAACAATAAGTTGTGTTTAGGACCAATGGTGGACCAATAAGGTGTGTTTAGGGGCAATGAGGGTCAGTTGGGAACAATGAGTCCCAATAAGGTGTGTATATAACTAATCAGTTCTGTTTAGGACCAATGATGAACTAATAAGGTGTGTTTAAGGGCAATGAGGGTCAGTTGGGACCAATGAGTCTCACTAAGGTATGTATATAACATAATAAGTTGTGTTTAGGACCAATGAATGGACCAATAAAGTATGTTTTGGGTCAATGAGGGTCTAGTTGGGACCAATGAGTCTCAATAAGGTGTGTATATATCCAATAAGTTGTGTTTAGTACCAATGATGGCCCAATAAGGTGTGTTTAGGGGCAATGAGAGTCAGTTGGGACCAATGAGTCTCAATAAGGTGTGTATATAACCAATAAATTGTGTTTAGGACCAATGATGGCCCAATAAGGTTTGTTTAGTACCAATGATGGCCCAATAATTTGTGTATAGTACCAACGATGGCCTAATAAGGTGTGTTTAAGGGCAACGAAGATCAGATGGGACCAGTGAGTGCCAATAAGCTGTGTATATAACCAATAAGTTGGTTTTAGGACAAATAATGGACCAATAAGGTGTGTTTAGGGGCAATGAGGGTTAGTTGGGACCAATGAGTCTCAATAAGGTGTGTATATATTTAATAAGTTGTGTTTAGTACCAATGATGGCCCAATAAGGTGTTTTTAGGGGCAATGAGGGTCAGTTGGGACCAATGAGTCTCAATAAGGTGTGTATATAACCAATAACTTGTGTTTAGGACCAATGATGGCCCAATAAGGTGTGCTTAGTACCAATGATGGCCCAAAAAGTTGTGTTTAGTATCAACGATGGCCTCATAAGGTGTGTTTAGGGGCAATACGGGTCAGTTGGGACCAATGAGTCCCAATAAGGTGTGTATATAACCAATAAATTATGTCTAGGACCAATGATAGACCAATAAGGTGTGTTTAGGGGCAATGAGCGTCAATTGGGTCCAATGAGTCTCAATAAGATGTGCATATAACCAATAAGTTGTTTTTAGGACCAATGATGGCCCAATAAGGTTTGTTTGGGGGAAATGAGGGTTAGTTAGGACCAATGAGTCCAATAAGGTGTGTATATAACCAATAAGGTGTGTTTATAACCAATAATTTGGGTTTAGGACCAATTGTAGACCAATAAGGTGTGTTTAGGGCAATGAGGGTCAGTTGGGAACAATGAGTCCCAATAAGGTGTGTATATAACTAATCAGTTCTGTTTAGGACCAATGATGAACTAATAAGGTACATACCTTATTGACCCAAAACATACTAATAAGGTACACACTAATAAGGTATGTATATAACATATAAGTTGTGTTAAGGGCAATGAAGGTCAGTTGGGACCAATGAGTCTCAATAAGGTATGTATATAACATATAAGTTGTGTTTAGGACCAATGATGGACCAATAAAGTATGTTTTGGGTAATAAGGGTCAGTTGGGACCAATGAGTCTCAATAAGGTGTGTATATATCCAATAAATTGTGTTTAGTACCAATGATGGCCCAATAAGGTGTGTTTAGGGGCAATGAGAGTCAGTTGGGACCAATGAGTTTCAATAAGGTGTGTATATAACCAATAAATTGTGTTTAGGACCAATGATGGCCCAATAAGTTGTGTTTAGTACCAACGATGGCCTAATAAGGTGTGTTTAAGGGCAACGACGATCAGAAGGGACCAGTGAGTCACAATAAGCTGTGTATATAACCAATAAGTTGGGTTTAGGACCAATGATGGACCAATAAGGTGTGTTTAGGGGCAATGAGGGTTAGTTGGGACCAATGAGTCTCAATAGGGTGTGTATTTATCCAATAAGTTGTGTTTAGTACAAATGATGGCCCAATAAGGTGTTTTTAGGGGCAATGAGGGTCAGTTGGGACCAATGAGTCTCAGTAAGGTGTGTATATAATCAATAAGTTGTGTTTAAGACCAATGATGGCCCAATAACGTGTGTTTAGGGGCAATGAGGGTCAGTTGGACCAATGAGTCCCAATAAGGTGTGTATATAATTAATAAGTTGTGCATAGGACTAAAAAGGTGTGTTTAGGGGCAATGAGGGACAGTTGGGACCAGTGAGTCTCAATAAGGTGTGTATATAACAAATAAGTTGTGTTTAGGACCATTGATGGACCAATAAGGTGTCTTTAGATGCAATGAGGGTTAGTTGGGACCAATTAGTCTCAATAAGGTGTGTATATATAACCTATAAGTTGTGTTTAGGACCAAAGATGGCCCAATAAAGTTTATTTAAGGGCAATAAAGGTCAGTTGGGACCAATGAGTCCCAATAAGGTGTGTATATAACCAATAAGTTGTGTTTAGGACCAATGATGGACCAATAAGGTGTGTTAAGAGGCAATCAGCGTCAGTTGGGACC